>NW_017547292.1:3056685-3076800 GCF_001854935.1 Bemisia tabaci
ATCCTCGTTTAAGGGGGTTCGGTTGGGCGGTCTCCAGCCATCTTTAAAGTCACCTATGCTGCCGTGCTAAGAAAGAAAGTCATACGGACATTCGGGAGTTGCCAGATTTTCCTTGATAAAGTAAGTATTTTTGATCGACACTCATGCACATTTTACCTTGAAATTTGCAGATATTGTAGATTGAACTGCGTACAAAATTGTCTGAAAATTTTGTGGAAAAATATTCACAAATTCCCAGTTATTTCAGTTTTTATCGAGGGAAACTTGGCAACGTCTGATTGTCATACGGCGTTTTTCCGTAACTCTTCAGTATGGGCGGCTCCAAAAGTGACGTTGTTCTCGACGTAAAGCGAGTGTAAAAACTCCCCCGTAAGCGCCTATTATTACACTTTACGCTGGGCCGTGACGGTGCGACGGGAGAGTCTGCGGCGTCGCGACGCGTGACGCGTGACGTCGCGTCGGATGACGCGGGCGGTGGGCGGGCGTTTCGGCGGTGGCTGCGGTGCGGTGTGGCGATTCAGTCGGGTTGTGGTAGGCGAGGTCGGAGCTGAGACAATAATGGTGTTAATTAGCATGAAGCAGACCACATGGGGCGTCGCAACCGCCGGAGACGGGCACAAAGAAGCTCCTCAAAGCTCGCCATTGTTATCCCCGGCCGCCGCCGCCGCGCCAAGCCGTGGTCCACCGCCGCCGGCTACGGCTCCAGCGGCACTGTCCCCTCGCGGTTCCGCATTTGCCGTCCCGACGGAAAAATCCGCCAATGCCAGAGGAAAAAAACTCCTAAACCTCCAGTTTTCTCAATGAAGATGTTGCATGTGTGAGGAATTTGCGATTTGACTCCTATTCTTATGTAAAAGTTAGCGAGAAACACGATGGTGCCACTGTTTCTCTCTGAAATCAACTCCAATGCTCAAAAGAAGCTCTCAAGTCGAGGCCAAAATGGAGGGGATATCCCACCCTACCCTGAGAGTCCACGTTTACATCAAGACATACTCTCCATGCGAAGATAGGGAGCAAATACATTAGCAAGGATGCCGTGTTTTCAGTTTTGGAGTCCCCAAATAAATTGTCAGCCTTGTCATGTATTTGCTCCCTATCTTTGCATGGAGAGTTTGTCTTGATGTAGACGTGGACTCTCAGGGTACGGTGGGATATCCCCTCCATTTTGGCCTCACTTTAAGAGCTTTTTTTGAGCTTGGGAGATGATTTCAGAGATAACCAGTGGCACCATCGTGTTTCTCGCGAACTTTTACAATAGAATCAATGGTCAAATCGCAAATCCCTCACACATGCAACATCTCCATTTTTGGGAATCTGGGTTTTTTATCGACATGCGGTTGAAGCAAAACGTATTGGTAAAATGAGTCTCTGGTAAATCCGAATATAGTGGTAAGCAAACCAGTCGTTTTAACTTTGAAAGTTTTTAAAAATGGGGTCTATGTGCAATACTTCAAGGCCGGTAACATACCATCGTTTCCCGAACGAAGGAGCGTAGCTCCGTTACGAGCAGTAATGCAGAAAGGTCTAAGCCTTCCCATTATCAAAACCCTTTTTCCCCTCAGAAATTTCAAAAAGATGACTTATTCATGGCTCTGTACGTATAAATCGCCACGATTTTGCGAAAACTTTTCTTGTTTCTATCTTTCTTTCATCAGGTGGTTGTAAAAATACCTTGAACATAGAGTATATATTTTATTTACGTTTGCTGTTTATATCATGTACCTCATTTTCATCACGGCGTACCCTCCACGATGAGTTTCGAATTCCTGCGCCCGGGAAAACTTTTTAGATTTTCTGTACGGTCATGGCCTGCGTGTACTGTAGGAGGAGGTGAATAGGAGCGCTCGAGCATGAGTGTTTTCGACTCGTGAGCCGAGTCTATGTGGACGTATTTCTGCCAAACGGAACTATATGTATTAAGACACGAGCCCTGAGATCCATAAGAATGCATGCATAACGGGCTCACGTCATAATGCACATGGTTCAGTTTGGCAGAAACACGTCCATGTGCGCGATGGTCCCGAATAATTTTTGAATCGTGTCCGGGTCCGGGGTCGCGCTTGAAATCCCGCCGCCCAATTAGTGCTCAAGCACTCGTGAATTGATTGCGCGCTGTGCGGTGCGCGGTGCCCGTTGGTGCTTTACCGGCCAGCGGCCAGCCCTAATGGTGATGCGCCGCTGTAGCCGCTAGTGTCATTGCAGCTGGTTGCCACCTCTTAGACATTATTTTCGCGACGACTAGGGTAGAATACCTGTATAGCCTCCGGAAAATCCTCTTGATTGGCTTAGCCGTCTAGGGCATCACAGAGCTCTCAGAATGAATCAAGTGCATGCAAATGATTCTAAAGTGCAAAAAATGAAGTTTGCTTGTACTATCTGTTAATGAACTTAAATTAGAGAGTTAATTTTCAATCCGAGAGTCGTAGAAAGATTAAAACGCATGTTGTTGTTGCTGTTGTGTGATACATTTATTTGAAGGTGTTTTAACATCATGGGTCATTAACACCTTAAAGTAGAGATGCAAAAAAGAATATTACAAAAAATTAAAAGAAAGGACAAGGAGAGAATGAATTAAAATTGGAGATTAAGTTGTTTGAAAAAGGGAAGGATTTGATAAAAAACAATTTGAATGTCCAATATTGAGGTCAGAAAGAGGAGGGAAAATTTTTGAGCTCAATTGTTGGTAGGTTGGAAAAAGTAATATTATTTGGATGTATGCATGTCCGGCTATTGTATATGTTGTTTGCTTCCTAGGCTTCCCAAAAGGAAAAATCGTTACTTTTTTCATAATATCTGCCTTTGAAAGCGGATTGCTCGCCTTAGCCGTTCACTGCCTTTTGAAAATTTATAAAATATTTCACTGAAATTTTAAGTTTTTCATATTTTTCTCTACTTGCAAACTACCATGGGTTGGAACGAGCGGCCGCGGTTTCCAACTCGATAACTATACGTGGAATCTAAATTTCGGAACCACGGAGTAGCTAAAAACTTCCTCTTTTACGTACAACATGGCATTGGTGATCATGGATTACACGCGTTATAAATTACGGCACCAAGCGGCCGCATGCGCGCACAACTAGCCACTCAATGGGCTATTTATCGTGCCATCGTAAGTAATGGTGAGTATTGTGCCTGTTTAAAATCAGCTTACAATCGCTCCGCACTTGTTCATCTTCGCTCTCGAGTCGTGAGGAGTTTTGAATCCAGAGCTGCATTTTTACAATTCATCATCGCGATTCATCAGGAACCTCAAAACAACTTGGAATTGTTTTGTCTCGCCATTATTGTGGCGTGGTCACATCGGTGTGTTTAATTGGAATTTCAACACAGCAGCTCTGCTAGGGCTGCAATCATTGATCCACATAAATTAAATGGACTATTAGGCGAGGTGAGGATTGGAGCATCACAAGACATGAATCGGCAACCTGCCAAATATGTTGAGCGTATTGAAAATTTCTAAAATCAACCTGCAAATTGAATATTTACACAAAAATGAGTCAATTCAAATTTGCCGCCAGTTTAAAAAATGAATCAATGATTTCGAAAACACACCAACTCGGGTTTTTTCGATTTTCATTTTTTTACGGTTTCGTAACAATTATGGATAGAAGTATCTGCACGCAAAAGGAAATTTCGAAATTGCAATCGGAAGTGCTCGAAGCAGCGACGTGAAAAGGGAAAATCGAAGTATTTTATTGGAAATACCAATTTTTGGCCATTTCAAGGGAAACGGGTGACCATCCGATTTTGCGGTTTTCTTTTTTCAGTTCATTATACCGTGTAGCAACAAGTTTTAGATAAATATTCAAGCGTCATTCAGGTCGAAAAATATAAACTCTTCAATGCAGACTATGAAAAATCAGTATCTGAAAGTCGGTGAGAACGAAAACACACCAACCCCACACGTGTAACGGAAATTTTGAAACGCTTAATTCTCTGTCATAAATCATGGTCTGTCATCGATTTCAACTTGGTGCTTTACAATGTCTCTAAGTACTTGTCCTTTGGCACCAAAAAGGTTTTTCTTATAAACTAACTTCTTCGCCCGCTGCGCAGTTTCAGGTGTTTCCTGAACAATTTTTTTCCGAGTTGGTGTGTTTTCGAACTCCCTGATTCAAATAAGGTCATCATTAGTCAAATCAGCCATTAAATAAGGTCGTTGTCGGATAAATTTGTACGATCGGACTAAATTTTACAATTATCCACAGTTACACATCCACATACACATTACAAGAATCCAAGGGCTGTACCTCGGGGTTGCCAACCTTTTCAATAAGGAGAGTGAATGCTTGCCAATGGCGACCACCAACTCAGGTGTGCAGCAACGACCAGCTAACCGTTGAACTCCATGCTGGATTTGTAGAGTCTAGCGAATGGAAATGAGTAGGAGTATAACGATGAGTGTATCTGCGTTGACTCCTAACAATAAAACCAAATGTTTCATCATTGATGAAATAGATGTAGCAGAGGTGAAGACAGTTTCACAAAAGTTTTCGTCGCATTCCTATTTCAAACGTCGCATGAAACTACATCGTAGAGAAACGGAACCGACCACTGAAATGCCGGAACATTGATGCCGTGCTAAAGAAAAACGGCCTATAACCAAATGAACGTTGCAGGCTTATGCCTGCTAATAAAATCCTGATTTTTGAGAAAAGTCATATATACTCTGTCTCGAAATTTTCAAGCACTGTGAATTTAACTGCAATTAAAAGTCTTCAGACATTTCGAAGGAAAACACTCCCGAACTCCCCTGAATTTTATATTTTATCAAAAGTAATTTTAGCAACATGTGAGTGTTCTTAGGGCTTTTTTCCTTACCACAGCAGAATAAAAGCAGGGATAATTCTCTAAGTTTGCTCCGGGGACCATCCCGTCGTGAAGAGTAATAAAGAGCCCGCAATGCCCTGCAATCAGCAAAACCAATGCTCGTTTGTTCAGGGGCAAATACCCATTGCGGAGCAAGATGTAACTCATTCCGCGAGTAAAAAACCTGAAATTGCCCTCAATATGAGCAATAATTTTGTCGATATAGATGTACTTACTATTTTAGTAGCCAGCCTTCTCAGTTAAAGCCTACACTGCTTTAAATCTTATCTGCCATTACGGCTCCGTTGGGGCGTACCGCACGCTGAGCAAATGATAGGCCCCTATTCTTTGCTACTTGTAGTTTCTCGGTGAAATAGGATTCGATGAAATTGGCGCAGTGTGCAATTTATTGTCATGCGTTTTTCCGCCCTTGCTCGGTTCGGCCTTTGCAGAATTGTTTCTCCGTCTCTTACTCTTGAAAAGTTTTGGTAATAGGTTTTTTATACGTGTAAGCAGGTAGAGAATGTAGAGACTTCACAGTCACCACTTCTGAGATTTTTTTTTAAATATTTTTCTTTCACTCCTAAGTCGAATTATTTTTATAATTGATGATCCGCACTGACTTGGCTTTACAAATCAGGTAAAACGTGTAAAAATTGCTTTTTTCTGCAAAACATAAGTAGAATATTTTGTTGTTTTTCCCCAAGGACAAGGATTCGAAGTAAAATGAGAGGAAATCCGAGGGTCTCGTCCTCGAATTGAGGGGCTTGGAATACAAGGCGCATAAGTGCAGTTTTTGACAAAATTGAGTTATGAATGATCTCAGGTAAAACTAGTCTTAATGCATATTCTGTGAAAAATTTGATTCCAAGTTCCAATTTTCAAGCATCAAAAAGTCGGTTTAAACTTTTTTCCAGCCCTAAGACTCGACGTAATTTCGAAACTTCAAATACGCATTTCTCGAAATTACAAAAACTGTGTAAATCAGGAAAAATCAGGGAAATTTTCAAGAAATAGATAAATCAAAAATTCTAGACTGCATTTGTCAATCGTGAAAAGCCGTCAAAGGCTTACACATAATAATAACGAGTTAAAAATTTGAAACGCAAAAGTAAAACGTTCTGAAGCCCGAATCACACGACCAAAGTAGTGCTCTCAAAGTGGCTCTAATTATTTAATTTCTCAGCCGGACGTGCATGAAATCCTTTGAGAATTTCAAGATGTGATCTATGATGTGTCCCGAAACCATCGGTTACCTTTTTGAGTGGCTAACAACCAAAAATACCATCGATGAGCCTTTTTGAGAACTTTACTTTGATCATGCGATACGAGCTTGACTGGAAAAAAACACACATTGGATCTAGAGTCTAGACTCTTGAAAACATTGACAAGAAAAAGGACTCTTGATTCAATCTGATTTAAGCTTAGATCAAAAGAAAATCCGCTCAAATTAAGAGGCTTGGCTCTTGATTTAAACTTAAATCTGATTGAATCAAGAGTATTTTTTCTTGTCGGTGTTTTTAAGAGTCTGGACTCTAGATCCAATGTGTGTGTTTTTTTTTTCCAGTGTTGACTAAGATCTCAATGCAGATCAGTAGCGGAGCACCGACAGACGACGCAAAAACTACTCGAAAAACTCCCGCGGTTAAATTATTCCGAGCTCACGCGGTGATTCCTGTCGGGACGTGGAAAGTCGCTCTGTGACGAATCCAAGCGCCGCCAGTGTTTAGTATGTGAGCTACCCGATTTGCCGGCGTGCGTGCGAGCGTAAATTGCTCATTTGCGTGGAACAATACGACCGAGCCTCACGCATAAATCAACTTTAGCCTCCAAGTTGCAGTCATAATGCACTCGTCTTCCAACTTGACAAACGCTGCATCGGCTCGCCCCGGATTGCACAATTCGGACATAAAATTCGTCGGCGTTGACAGTCGAGGACTCGTCATGGAGCCTCAAGTACAGAAAGCAGAGCCGCGCTTGCCGGTAGCATGGCCCGAATTCTACGAGGGAGGAAACTTCTTGCTTGGGTCCCGAAGTTCAGTTACAAATCTCTGAAGTTTCCGAATCGTGTACACAAAAAAATTTTCAGGGGTTATCCCTTAAAATTGTGGCCCTACCTCATTTGTTGAATGATATGGGCATTTCCAAATAATTTGGTTAGTACTGCAACAGTTGGGCCAGTAACCTAATTTGTCGGGGCACTGCTCACTGGAAAAAAAAAAAAAACTTATTTAATCTAGAGTCAAAACTCTTGAAAACATTGACAGGAAAAAATACTCTTGATTCAATCGGATTTTTGCTTGAATCAAAACAAAATCCGCTTAAATTAAGAGGCTTGGCTCTTGATTTAAGCTAGATTCTGATTGAATCAAGAGTACTCTTTCTCGTCGATGTTTTTTTAAGAGTCTAAACTCTCGATCCAATGTGTTTTTTTCCAGTGCACAATTAATTAGAAATGTCCAAGTAAGGAATCAGCCCCTATCTATTTTTCATTCAGTGTATATCCGAAAACTTTTGGTCCAGCTGCCGAAGTTCGGGTCACACATCTGAAGCACTTCGGTAATACGGTTGACTTCATAGAAGTTTCAAGCGAAGTAACTCATAGGTCACCCAAACTTCGACAGCTAGACCTCAAGTATTCGGGTTCACGATCCCAAAACTTCAAAGAACTATATGACCTGAACTTCTGGCCCAATGCGCGAAGTTTTTTTCACCGTAAGGAACTTTCTGTGGAAAATGGATGCGGGGGAAGGGGGGGTGCTAGAAAGGCACCCCATTAAAGGGAGTCTGTTCGACATTTTCAGATCGAAGGACCTCCTTGGAAAAATCCTACGTAGATTTTGTCTCAAAAAAGAATACTATTTTGCCTGGTTCTTCTACTAAGCATGAGCTCTCGGACCATGGATTCCTGGGAGAGATGCACCCGTATGACGTTTCACGTGAAGGGCGTTTGAAGCATGCGGATGCGCTCACCCGGCGCGGCGCGAGGAGAGAAAAAGCTCGAGACAAAAGCGGATGCTAAATGGCCGTATTCCTACCAAATGGAACTATGTGCATTATGACGTGAGCCCTACTATGCATATATTCTTATGGGTCTCAGGGCTTATGTCTTAATGCACATAGTTCCGTTGGGCAGAAACACGTCCAAATATGGGCACCAACGACCGAGAGCAAGTACAGCGCCATTGCCAGACCCCACGTCCCAGGTGCATCCATCAGTGCAGAAACCGGGGCTGCCCGGCAGCCCCGCTGAAAGCCCCAGCAGAGATGCCAGATTTGGCAGAGAATCACCAATATTTCCCATTTGAAGAGTGAAAAAGCCAAGACTCAGTAGTATCTTCAGGGGTTGCTAAGACTGAGCAACTATTTTTACGGCGGGCAATTTTCAGCTTTATACATTCATAGACTGCACTGCTTCATTCTCGGCAAGGTGTCTAATACAGTGTCATCTGTTTTTATTTTCTCAGTTGATGGGTAATCTGATACGATAATCAGAGAATACAATTTTAAGCATTGTTCCATCTAAACTAAATGTTTTGAACTATAAATTTCAAACCGTCATATCTTCAGTTTTGTTTGGCTTTTTTAACGTTTTCCCTCGAAGTGAGCGCAAATCACTTTTCTATCCTCTTGTATCAGTGTCCACACTGAGAAAAAGCTATGGTTTATAAACCTATTAGAGGTAAATATGGAACACCTATAATAGTCGTAAATAAACTAATGATTCTCGGTCTGTGAACCATAGTAAGGTCTCTGTACCTAATTAAGGTACAGAGACCATAACTAAGGTATATGTGCTATTATTATATGTAGAGGTACTACTATTAGTGGTGTTCCATATTTACCTCTAATAGGTTTATAAGCCATAGTTTTTTCTCAGTGCAGGGTGTCTACAAGTCCGGAAACAGTACTGATTTTTTAAGGGTGGTCCGGAAGAACTGAAAAAAAGCGGAACTTCCGCAAGGAGGTCCGGAATTTTTTCAATTTTGTCGCTATTTTAGCGAGAAATTCAAAATTTTAAAGTTTTTCGAATTTCGTCATATGGAGATACTGAAAAAGTACTGAATTTTTCTGTTGAGCAGGTACTGAATTTCTCGGGAATGTACTGAAAAAGTACTGTAATAGCACTGACTTTTGGCCAGCCTGCTCTAGTAGACACCTGGTGTCTCATCTTCGGTTTTTTGGAATTGAAGTCCCTTTATCCATAGACGTGTCAAATATTCATATTTTAACAGAATATTTGACAACGTCGGTCCCTGGAGCGGGACGGAAGAAACCTCCCCGCGCGAGACTTTAAAAGATTAGGTTTCACACACGCGTATAATGATGGCTGTCACGAAAGAACGTCTCTCGTCTTCCAATGAATTGCCTCCTCCCGCGTCCGATTAAAACCACGTATTCGTCAGAGATTCTCATAGCAGTTGAGCGGTTCTTTGTCCACGACCGGGGCTGGCCACTGTCCAATGCCGCTAACCCACCTCCATTATTCAAGCTCGGGACTTGCAATTAATTCGCGAAATTCGTCGCCCTCCTGACATAAGGGCGTAACTACTCTTCACGATGAACCCTATCGTCCATACAACACAATGCTTTCCCGGGCTCATCTTAAATTGTAGTTAGGTCATTTTGTCAGCCGAGCGAGGAATTATGATCGATCACGCATTCCGCAAAGGAGTGAGGCCGTTATTTTTCGGGTAGTGCGCTCCGTCATTCAAATTCAGCGATAACTGTCACGTTCCGCGCGGGTATCAAAATATTTATTTTGGCAAGTCCCGATGGTAGATTACCTTCCTGGGTCCCGATTATCGACTGCTGTGCGAATTCCAAAACACCTGTGCTCGGCAAGAAAGCCGTATGAGCATTTAAGTGTTGTCAAATTTCACTGAATCATAATGTATATTGTTTTTGAAAAAAAATCAACGTAATATTGTTTTTAAAATTTTCTGCGTTTTGCTACATTTTGCACATAATTTACTGTCATTCTGCCATACTAAGGAAATACGCCGTATGAGTCTTCAGGCGTTGCCGAATTTCCCTTGGTAAAATGCGCATTTGACAGAAAACGTGTGAACGTTTTTCTTTACATTTTTCCGACAGTTTCGTTCGCAATTGAATCGAAAATATCTCAAGAGTCCAAGGGACAATATTCATAACTCTCCTCAAAAATCAACATTTTAGCGGAGGAAATTTGGCAACTCTTAAATGTTCATACGACATTTTCCCTCAGCTCGGCAGAGTTTAATCGGAACTATCCACAAACTCTCCAAAAAATTATGTTTTCTTGGAGGTTATGTGTCAACGTTTGATAATTGATACAGCGTTTCTGCCTGAGACGACAAAACTGGAAGCTTCTTACTCCTCGAACGATTCTGTGTGGTTTTGCATAATCTTAACTTACGACCTTTGCAAGAGCTGGACGAAGTCGGTTAGCTCCAATCCAGTTCCTTCAACTGAGGTGACAAGTAAGGGAAATTCGACTGGCGATTCGGGTATCTTATTTGTCGGAGGGTCTTAATGGTTACTTTTCTTGGTAATAAATCAAGATCAGATGTAGCGAAGGCATTTATCCGTGGGCTCATCGGTTGTAATTCGAGTAATAACATATTTAATTCAATTCTCAAAGGAACTGTTTGACTTGCTGTTATTGTCATTTAAATACTTGCTCTAAGTGTCGCTATGTGCCTAAAAGTTCAAGCCATCCAAATCTTTTCCAAATTCCGAATGAATGATGAGGTTAAAAGTCAATTTATTTTTGGGGTTTTTATTGAAGCGGTTATTAACATGATAGAAAACGATGTGACAGTAAGTGAGAGGAAAATTTATCGCGGAAGCAGGTCAAGAGTAAAATCGTAAAATTTGACCAGGAAAAACATTTAATGTGAAATTTATGCTGTATGATCATTGTTTAACGTTTAAAAGTCACCAATAAATTTTTCATCTTAATCCTTATTTGAATTTTACATAGTAACAATATTGATCCATCATTCGCTTAAAAGGCGTTCACCCTCCCATAATAAAAAAGAGAGAATATCACGAAAAGAAGTGCTTGCGCCTGCCACTTTCGATGGTACCCGCTAACATCAAGCAAACCTGAGAGAAATTGACCGAATTTAACCAGACACAATCTGACTAAATTTCACTTTACTACATTTTATTCTCAAGCTTTTTTTCTTTCTCATCTTCTGAGCGGAATGCTAAGACACATAATGCCATGAAAATTTCAGGGAATTTCACCTAGACAAGTATTAGGCAATGTCTGGTCTAGTTAGATGCTAATCCATTTTCATAAAATTTTCCAGTTTAACAGATGTGAACCATGAAAATAACATGCCGTGTTCGTGTTACCATAAAACTGACATGTCGACCATGTCGTGTTACCAAATAATTACATCCTGCGTTACCATTGAAGTATTATTCCGTGTTACTAGTAAAAACCAATAAAAAAACATAAAAGTAACATATTGTGCATAGAAGTACACCATTAAAATAAATTTAGTGTTACCGTAATAGTAACATGCCGCGTTATCATAAAAGTAACATGCCGTATTACCATAAAACCAACCTCGCCGTGGAACCATAACATACCACATTACAGTAGGTAACACAGCGTGTTTACCATGAAAAATACATCCCGTGTACCCATTAAAATCATAATATCTTGGCCTCATCGGACCTGGAATAATCTTAAAAGACCACTAAAAGAGCAGCGATTGTTTTTCCTCTAAGGAAAAGTGAAATGATTAATCTGCAGTGACAAAAATAAACATCCACCGGACCTGATGCATAAATTACGAGATTCGTTTTCCTCCGAAAATATCCTGACCATCCTCCAGGTTACTTGGTGATTCATCTGCAACAATGAGTCACGACTCTCAAAATACCACCTAACGTAATTTTGACCGCCACCTTCCAGCGAACTATTGCATCATAAAATCACTAAAGAAGCGTTGATTCGTCTCTTGACTTCCTTACTTCCTCACTAAAATTCATATTTTTTCCTGTGAAAATTGTCAACATACGAGTCCCTTCCTTTATACCTAGCGAAGACCGCACGGAAGCTCTCGCTTTATTGCGTACACTGAGAAAAAACTATGGCTTATAAACCTATTAGAGGTAAATATGGAACACCACTAATAGTAGTACCTCTACATATAATAATAGCACATATACCTTAGTTATGGTCTCTGTACCTTAATTAGGTACAGAGACCTTAGTATGGTTCACAGACCGAGAATCATTAGTTTATTTACGACTATTATAGGTGTTCCATATTTACCTCTAATAGGTTTATAAACCATAGCTTTTTCTCAGTGTATGCCATTAGCTTGAGCCTTAAACTGCCGTACTAGCCCGTTCTTTGCACAAATCCACTTAACCTAAAATAATTTCTGCACACGACGCGTCTTCGTGCTAAAGTGTAAATCGATATCCTCTCATTTCATCCCTTGTCGCAACGCCCATCCATCTTATCATCCCTGTTTTAGAGGATACTGGTCCCAGTTTTACACCACGATTTTCCATGCAGTTTTACATCGAGTTCAAATGCCTGAAATTGGATGACTTGTTGTATCATTACTATAAGCCCCCCTGACCCATCATCGTTATCAAGGTTGAGATGAAGTTTTTAAGCCTTTGCTTTAAAAAAAGACAAAACGTTGATGATAAAACTGCAAATATACGCGTCTTTCTGTTCGCGGCGCTGTGCAGACTTCCTGTCACAATTTTTTATCTCTAAAAATTGAAAAGCGCTCAACGTTTTTCTTGGAAATATTGCTGATGTCTCTGTATGAAGAATATACCATGAAAATTTCAAAAAATGTCGTTCGTTCGTTTTCTACTAATAATTTGAAACAAGAGCGGAGATTTTAAAACACCGCAAACGAGATATGTTTTCTGCAGCTTTATCGATATGCAACGACCCTTAAACGACGAGATTCATAGGCAAATTTTCACGGATTGAAGATCAGGCAAAAGGAAGAATTAGAAATTGAGATCGGAAGAATCGGTCTTGGTCGATAGCCTAGGTCGGGAGCGTCGCGTCGCACAGAGGGAGAGGAGTCAGTCGATTGGAAAACTCAAACATGCTTTGGAAACTTTAAAAACTCATATCTTTGTTAAGTTGTTTGTTTGTTTGTTTGTTTGTTTGTCTATGAATCTTGTCGTTTAAGAGTCGTTGCAATCGATAAAGCTGCAGGAAAGCTATCTCGTTTGCGGTGTTTTAAGATCTCCGCTCTTGTTTCAAATTATCAGAAGAAATCGAACGAACAACATTTTTTGAAATTTTCATGGTATATTGTAAATGTGGTACTTTAGTTTCGTTGCAAAATGTCTTTCAAGATTTACACCTTTAACCTTAAAATATCAGGAGATGAACATCAAAATTGGACTTCATTTTACAATCAGGAACTTCAATATCCAGCTCATTGGTAATAAACTTGTATGTGCATAGGAAAATTAATGATACATACGTTGTTTCTGAACTGAGCCAGATATTGTAGTTCCTAATCGAGAAATGTACGAGTAGTCCAATTGGCAGGTTTAATAAAAAATTTAATTTTCTAGGGTATCAAATGTACCTGATAATCCGGAAGTAACCCTGATTTTTTGAGAGCAGTCCGGAAATATTGAGTGAATACGGAAATTCTGCAAAAAGGTCCGAAATTTTTCATGCCGCTTATGTTTCGACAGCTTGGAAAGAATGAAATCCCTTGCGGATCAATTCTTCGTGTAGACTTGCCCGCTAGAAAACTAAGGAACTTAGAATTACCTAACGTATCGAAATGTTTCGAATTTAGTCCCATAAAGGCACTGGAAAAGCACCGTATTTTCCTATTCTGCCGTGCTGATGAAGCGAACGCCGTATAAACATTCGAGAATTACCAAATTTCCTTCGATAAAATGTTTATTTCTGAGGAAAGTTATCAATACTTTTCCTTTAAATTTTCAGGAATTTCAGGTGAGGTTGCAAACACAATTATGCGGAAAATTCGACCGAAAATATTCACAAGTTTACCAGAAAATTCGTGTTTTATCATAGGAAATTTGGAAACGCCTGAAGGTTCATTCGGTGTTATCTCTTATGACAACAGTGTTGAGGAAATTGAAATTTTTAAGGAAACACTGAAAAAGTACCAATATTTGCCAGCCAGTTTTACTAGACACCCTAAATTGCTCGACATCTCTCAATGGTCCATCCCAGTTTGAAAAATGCTTTAATTGTGCAGTTAGTTGACCAACGGTCTTCGAATCAAAATTTCGAAATTTTTCGAATTTAGTCACACAAGGCATTAGAAAATCACTGTATTTTTCTATTGAGGAGTTTGCATTTTTAAAGAAAACACTGAAAAAGTACCAAAATTTGCCGGTCTGTTCCACCAGACACCCTAAATTACTCGACCTTTTTCAATGGCCCATCCCCAGCACATGCTTCAATTGTGCAGTTAGTTGACCAACGGTCTTCGAATCAAAATTTCGAAATTTTTCGAATTTAGTCACACAAGGCACTGGAAAAACATTGTATTTTTCTATCGAGGAGTTTGCATTTTTAAAGAAAACATACTGAAAAAGTACCAATATTTGCCAGCCACTTCCACACCCTAAATTGCCCGACCTCTCTCAATGGCCCATACCAGTTTGAAAAATGCTTCAATTGTGCAGTTAGTTGACCAACGGTCTTCGAATTAAAATTTCGAAATTTTCCGAATTTAGTCACACAAGGCACTGGAAAAGCACTGTATTTTCTATTGAAGAGTTTGCATTTTTAAAGAAAACACTGAAAAAGTACCAAAATTTGCCAGCCAGTTCCACCAGCCACCCTAAATTACTCGACCTTTTTCAATGGTCCATCCCAGTGTGCGCTGGAGGGCGATGAGCCGTGGAAGAAAGCGGGAGCAGCGCTGGTCTCATCGCGAATCCGCGATCAAGGATAAAAACGCCTCGCGACGCAGAAACCACGCAACCTCCACGAAACGCCCCTGGATATCCGCGGTTTTCGCCGAGGACGACCGAAGGAGGCGACGACGAGGGGATGCGGCGGCGGGGTGGCGCGGAACTCACCTTGACCATATCCACACCGGAGGTATTTGTACTTGACTTGTCATATGTGGAGACTTATCTGTTTGCCGTTTTACCCGCTAGGTTATGTTGTAATCGCCGCCGAGTCTCCGTCTTTCCAGCGTGCTCGACTCGCTTCTTACCGGCTCGCGCTCCTCTCTCGCGTGTGCTCCATGTGCATCCTCCACTCCGCAAAAAATCGGATTTCGTCTCGTTTCGACGTCTCCTCTCTCGCGGATTTTGGATTTCGGATTTCGGATCGCGAGGTCAACTTTCGGGTTTGTTTTCGTTCTGGTGTGTGCTTCGATGCGGTTTCGAGGTGTAATTTGAGTTGTTTGGTTTTCGGTTTTCGGATTCGCGGATTTCCTGTTCGCGGCGCCGAGTGCTTTTCCCGTGGTTCGCGGTGTTTTCGGATTTGTGTTGCTCGTGTTTGTTGTACCTGGTTCAGTTTTGGATTTTAAAATGCTTTTTGGATTTCCTCGTTTGGCTCTCTGAGGTAAGATCTGCCGATTTTCCAGTCTCTGTTCGACGGTTGTGTCGACAATTAACTCGAGAAATAATGTAACAAGACTTCCGATCTCATTAATCTTAACTTTGTACTCAGAATTGTATTTTTCGGAGGCTCTATTCTCATCAATAGTCTTACACTGGAATAATTTTTTCCTCATCTCCCCTCCCTTCCCCTTTAATTTAATATTTGACAGTCCATGTGAGAGAGTACCGCAGCGCACAAAGATGAACTTTTCAGGATCGCGATACCTATTTCTCAATTTGAGTAAAAACAAAACAGAGTTTGAGTTTACGGAAGAAACTCTCTCCAGAATGCACCGAAATATAAATCATGAATGATCAAATAATTCGTGTCCTGATTAAGAGGGTACAAATCGCATCGTTATCCATCAATTTTGATCCCACGACATGATAGACTGAAAATTCAAACGATGTTCTCTTAAAATCACCTTTTCCATGCCGAAAATTTCAAACCAATAAAACCCGGGTTCGACTCAATGTTTTCGTGCTTTTTTCATCCCATTTTTTTACTTTTCGCTTCAGTGTCAAAATTGTTATCAACCACTCCTCTGAGCAGTGCTGCCATTATCATAATAATTTCGATTTTTCGGCTCCAATCTCCATTTTGCCATAAACGATCATGCGCATTTCGTCGCCTTCCGGTTTAAGTATCACAAGCTCCATGCGACGTTTCAAAATTTCCGCCGCCATTTCAATTTTTTACTGAGAAATTTTCCAACGAAGCTGTCCGAAAATGTCACTGAATTTTCTTTGTGCTACCGATAAAATTCATGAAATTTCGAAATAGATCTAACCAAAAATTTCTCTGTTAAACAATTAAATGGCGGCGGAAATTCTGAAACGTCGCACGGCGCTTGTGATACTTCGAGCGGAAGTTGACGATGTACTGAACAGCCGCGTGCTGAAAATGTCATCCCGTTCAAATGTGTACAGGGTATCTAAAAGTCCGTAAAGTCCAGAAATAGTACTGATTTTTTAAAGGGGGTCCGTAAGTACCGAAAAAGTGCGGAAATTCTGAATATTTTTTAATTTTCTCGCATTTTCGTCTCAATTTGAGCGAGAAATTAACATTTTTGAAAATTTTCGAATTTCGTCAAATGACGGCACTGAAGAAGCACTGAATGTTCTTGTTGAAGAGGTACTGAATTTCTAGGGAATGTACTGAAATAGTGTTGTAAAGTTCTGATTTTTGGCCGTTTAGTAGACACCCTGCATTAGCATGTAAGTGTGCCTCAAGCATGAGCTCATGTCGAAAAGGGACGCCTCCATTCCTGGAAATTAGTTTAATTGTGGATTGATTATTTTCCGTCTTCGGATCTCGACGCTCTGATCCTCAGTTTACGATGAGAATGTTAATCGTCTCCCATTGGTGGGTGTCGCCGGCCCCTCGTCCTCATCCCTGGGACCCCACCACCGTGGCAGGCGACCATGTCCGCGGGTTGGCGTGTGTGGGTCGCGTCGGCTTGGTCAAGAGGTCACGCGGGGAGGTGGCGGGGGTGGCGAGCAAGCGTTTTGAGTCATAAAGACAGCGCCATAAATTACGAACGAAAATAATCGACTCGTCGATCGGTATTGGATCATCGGATCCCATGCCGTCTCGTTGACTCCTCCACCGCCCATTATTCCCATTACTGCCCTTCCTCCCATTATTTTTATGGATGGGTGCCCGGGCCGCCGCACAGAGGAACGAGTCTTTGGGAAAAGTCGCAGGGTGTGTACGAGTCCGGAATTTCCGGAAAGTCCGGAAGTAGTACTGATTTTTTAAGAGCGACCCGGAAGCACTGAAAAAGTGCGGAAATTTTGTATGATGGTCCGGAATTTTTCCATTTTTTGTTATTTTTGTCGCATTTTGAGCGAGAAATTCAAATTTTTGACATTTATCGAATTTTGTCAATTGGAGGTACTGAAAAAGTACCGAATTTTTGTATCGAGGAGGTACTGAATTTCTTGGGAATATACTGTAAAAGTACTGATTTTTGGTGAGCCTGTCATAGTAGACACCCTGGAAGTCGGACATGAATTTTTGTCAAAAATTGTAAAGTTTTACATTTATTTCGTCACAACGTTGATTTTTTGGGTTGCCGTAGTAGAAAATTGTACGAGGAAACCAATGAAACTGATTTTAAAACATTAACATTTCATTATAACGTAGATAAACGCTTTTAAAGTTTTTAAATCATGTGCGACGTCCCCCATTAATTCGAACCGCTGTGCGCCGAGAGGACGGCTCATCGCGCAGGTTAGGTCTTGGTGTCCAAGTGCACGGAAGAGTCGAGGATGCATCATTGCATCCGGCCCTTTATACTGCCTGCTACGCAAAAACGTCATAAGAACAATGCATTTTCAGACGTTGCCAAATTGCTCCTGATGAAATATAGATTTCGAATTTTTTTGAATATTTTTCCTCGGATTTTTCCGGACTAGTTGATCAATCGCATTAATCTAGTATTTTTTTTTATCATTTGGACGTGTTTATGCTAAAATGAACTATGTTGCACGCAAATCCTATTCACATAGTTCCTTAGGTTAAATACGTCCATTTCAAAAAAAATTAAATCGATTATTTTTCAAGGGCACGAGGGCCGAAACTTCGGATTTTGTCTTTTTAGCGGAATACTGTTACTCAGGAGTAGACGCATCACAAAGTGCAGCGATGGACTTGAAATCCAGTTTTGAATGACCTAAATAAGCACTTTAATACATTTTTGGGCGCCGAAAATTGGCTCAGTTTTCCCCATTTTCTCGGAATTTGAAGTTTGGATTTTGGCCCAAAAGGAAAAAATCGTTCCATTAATTCTAATATCTGTGAGAAGTAGATGTTTTATCCGGAACAATTTGACAATGTCCGACTGTTCATACGATGTTTATACTTAGCACGACAGCTTATGATTCCTGTCCCCTCGCCGCGCCGGTCCGGTCTCTCCGGCGGGAAGGGATTTCATTCATGATTTACAGGGGATTACGTCACATTCACATGGTCCCCTTTAATTTTGTTACTGTTGCGGATGACGTCATTTATGCTGCTACTTGAAGACTTTTAATGAACCCGTATAGATAAGGGGTCATTAATTCATCAACCGTAAGTGGATCTAGGAATCTGAGACCAAAAATTTTCAGTGCTCCTGAACGGCCAAACGTGTAGATTGTTTCGCAAAAAGGAATCCAGTGTTCGTTGTTTCTAGTCATGAATCGAATTCCATTCTTAAGCTATTAAAAGGAACTGACCGACCTCTTGCTTCCCTTTTGGGATTCAATTTAGCTCATTTGCCAACTAACTGAATGGAACCAACCAACATGAAAAGTAAATAATATACATTTAGATCAAGTTATAATTTCTTGCCATCAGCTACGAGGAAAAAACCTAGGCACTAAAAACTTTCAGGTGTTCCTTATGCGAATAAATGTTGAATTCTGGCCATTTTCTCAATGTCCTCTCTTCCAAGAAAGCTGGATTCTGGATTGCTTTCATGCATGTAGCCTTGTCCAAATAAAGGCTCAAGAGAGGAAGTTATTTTTGATGTTATTTTTATTCTTTATAAGCTACTTTTCCCTGTGTTTGAGTTTCGTAGAATTTTATTGTTCAAAATAGAATTCACACAGCTTTAACGTTACAGGCATACTTTCATGTAAAATCCTAATCCGACTGTTCGATGACGAATGTTCAAAAAATCTCACGAGTTCTCGAAGGCCTGTGTAGCATTTGCCATCCCTATTTTTACACTGCAAATAGCTAGAAACCAGTCCGAATCGTGCGATGAAAAAAACTCGCAGATTGAAAAGTTAGAGCCAATTCAATTTGCATACAAAGTGCACTCTAATGCGTGACTTCAGCACAAGATGCCAACCGGGACCACTGGAATAAAAAGTTCTTGGAACACTCAAACATACTACGAGTGGTTTCGCCGATTTATGGAACGAAATTTGACCAGGCAGAGAACTCAATCAACACTTCTGATGGGTACCTAAAGTTTCTTCCACATCAGCCATGGGCTGGCAATTGCAATTTTCTATGGACCTGCGTTCCTCGCATAGTTTCAACAGAGGACTCCCACTCCGCAATGATTCTGATTACTGTTTTTCATTTTCCAGTTTTTGAATCAAGGTTATTCCTTGAGTAGAGGAATTTTATTGGGATAGTGCGGTGGTATTTTCCGTAGATCGAAACGATTTAGATTCAATTCGTGAAATTGGTCCATTTCTTCGAAAGTTACGCAGATATTTGACATTTCTAGAATATTGGAGATAGAAATCGCTCTAATATATTAGAAATTCAGGGAAATCTATCAAAGCTGACCTTGTATTAATGAAAGTGTAATCTTTCAAGTCCATCATACACTTTTTCCTTTTTCTCCCGTTTTATACATAACGTAATTTTCCCCCAACCGTATTCAGTACAATTTTAAACACGGTATCCTTATTTTTCTACTCCTTGGTTTTTTCAAAAAGAGTTGAGTTATTAAAAATTTAATCTTTTAAAATATCTACCGGACAAAATGTACACTGGATTAAAAAACACATTGGATCTAGAGTCCAGACTCTTAAAAACATCGACAAAAAAAAATACTCATGATTCAATCAGATTTAAGCTTAAATCAAGAACCAAGCCTCTTAATTTGAGGGGATTTCCTTTTAAATCTGATTGAATCAAGAGTCTTGTTTCTTGTTAATGTTTTCAACAGTCTCGACTCTAGATCCAATGTGTTTTTTTTTTTTTTTTTTTTT
>NW_017547292.1:3076806-3128767 GCF_001854935.1 Bemisia tabaci
TTTTTTTTTTTTTCCCCAGTGTATAATTTTATAATCGGAAATAAGAAATCCAGGATTTTTACACTAGAGGCCCTTTTTTTAATTTGACACACTTTCGGTGACCTACCTGCACTGGAACTCCAATTTTCCTTGATTTTCGTTTCACGGTCATGCATGAAGAAGAAGAAGAAAAAGAGAAAGACTAAAAAGTACCGGTGGCTTCTCTGAAGCGCGCAAGTTCATCGATCGAACTTGTTGCACTTGGTGCGACTTTCAACATCAACAATCCCAAGTTCGATGTGCCGACAAAAGTGTCTTGCGAGGTAATTTCTTCGCGGCTTGACTCATGCATGAACGCATCCCGATAAACAGATTTTCATTGTCTTCCAGCGCTGCCGTCCAAGCCATAAAATCGAACGTAGGTGCTCGTAAAATTCGGGCCATTTAAGCCGGCATGACAGCGACGATTCACGATTCGACTGCACACCGCGCTCATACCGTCGCTCCCCTGACATAAGAGCGTATCTATATTTTCACGTGAGCCCTGTTCCCCGTATAACTCTTTATTTATCAAGGCTCACGTAGTAATAGAGGTACGCCCTTACGTCAGAGGAGCGACGAGACTAGCTGTCCATGCGCTTGAAATTGACCCGTGAACTCCTCAGTTTAAGCACCTTTCATATTCACTGCACAGCAGCCCGTTCTCTCTTAATTAGTCGCTTAAAATTTGAACGTATTTATGCTAAAAAGAACTATGTTGCACGTAACGCCTATGCGCATATTTCCTTTTAGCATAAGTACGGCCATTTGTCTGACGCAAAAATCTCGCGATTGCGAACGGCATTATTTTCACACTCCTCTACGAGTTTTATTGCAGACTTACATTGGTGCAACGCAGAATACTCAGGATGAGGGGAAGGGTGCGGGCAGCAGTGCTGCTATTTTTCACTTATAATTCGCTCAATTTTCATCGCTTCTTTCCCCCAAAAATAGGATTATCAAAATGAATAAATAGAATACATTTTACAATTAGGAACTACAATTTCTGGCTCATACGTACAAGTACCGATCTCCATAGGGTATGTAATGACACACATTATGTTACTTTAAAAATGAGCCAAAATCTGTAGTCCCCAATTGCTAGATGTCGTGTGAATTAAACTGGACGTATGTACTACCCTGGGTTTTCTTTAAAAAAAAAGAAGAAAAAAAGAGAGAAAAAAAACCGGAGCCGAAAACGGGGAATTCTCTAAAGACTATATCCAGAGCGCCATTAAGGTACATGTCCCTTTGATGTATTGAACACTCCTTAAGGTAGGGTAGTTCTGTGAAATGCAATTTCTACTGCACACGTTCAGTCAAACTAACCCGTTTGCGAAAAGTTCAGATTAAAGTCACTCTATGTGTCCCAGGCCATCGTCGCGACTTTGGAACTTTCAGTTCTCAGTTGCTTACTTGCTCTCTGATCTGGAGGTCCCGGGTTCGATTCTCGGCTAGGTGACCCAAGTTTGATAGTCTCAAACATCGGTTATCTGGGTCCGGTCTGATAAGGGACGGTAAAGCGCAAGATTGTCCCCCGTGGGATATTTGAAGTGATAAAAAGAAAAAAATTGCAACGCCGCGGGGAAAATTTCATGAGCGAACACTAGCTCTATCAACTCGGTCGTAAATACTCGGAGAGCGTTCTCCGGCTCCAGTGAAGCGACGCGAAGATGCTCCCGGGACCGGAGTGGAAAATTATTGCAGCCGAGTCCCTTGTCTAGCCGCCGAAGCGACTCTGAAAACTGAGGAGGATTCTGGAGCGGAGTCTATTTCCAGCCGGCGAAATTCACTCATTCATAGGATTTTTCGGATTCAGCCGTGGCTCGTCCTTCCTCCCTCTGTCTGATTCCGGCTATTTTTAAAAGCGTCTCAATGGCTGGAGCCGCGAAATGCAGTCGCAGCGGAAGAGGGCAGCCGAGAAGTAAGAAGAAAAAACCAAGCTCGCAAGAGCCTAATTAATTCTTAACTCTTAATAAAACGTTGGGTATGGTTCATGGTCTCGTGTTATTCGAAAAGTCTTCGACGGGCCCTCTGTAGGAGTTTTTCAGGTTTTGAAATTAGGGGCGTTTTTCAGCCGATATTTCAGGGAGAAAAGTTTCTCGGAGAAAGAAAATTTGGACAAATTTGACAAATTTAGGAAATGACCTTAAAAGTGGTCAAAATGGACCAAAATCGTCCCCATATCAGGTCAATTTTGCTCTGTGTAGGAACTTTTCAGGTTTTGAAAGTAGGGGCGGTATTTCAACCGAATTTTAGGGGAGAAAAGTTGTTCGGAGGAGGCAAAATTTCTTCACTGCGGGATGGACAAACTTGAAATGACCTTAAAAGTGGTCAAAATATACCAATATTGGCCCCATATCAGGTCAAGTTTGCTCTTTGTAGGAACTTTTCAAGTTTTGAAAGTAGGGGCGGTATTTTAGCCGAACTGTAAGGGAGAAAAGTTTTTCGATGGAGGCAAAATTTCTTTACTGCGGGATAGACTAATTAGAACATTTTAGGCAATAGTCTTAAAAGTGCCCTTAATGGACGAAAGTTGCCCCCTAAAGAGGTTAATTTTCAAATGCAATGGGAGGGTCACTTAATTTCCCTCCGAGCACGAATCGATCGATTTTGTTGGTCGACAAGATCGGTGTCATCTGTCGCAGGACTGCGGAGACAGAGATGTTAGAAAATACTGGGTGATCCGAATGTCTTGCACCACAGCAAAAGGCACCACCTCTCTAACTCTTGAACGAATTAAGATGAATACCTAAAATTGTAAGAGTGCTTCCAGGTCAGAAAAAACTACTTTGGGACCCCTCAAAATTTCAGGGGGACCTCCCTAAAAAAAAGAAAAAATTCCAAGGTTCACAGAAATGGTGTGAGATTTTTTGATCATCCTGTACCAAGAGGTGGGCGCGGGCAAAAGCACACATCCGAATTTGTTTGATCAACTCGGTATACTCAGAGGCGCCAGGCTCCTCACTTCCGTTGACATTTAATAGATTAGATTAAAGCTTGTTAAAAGCGAGCTTTTTATCCTATGAAAAGCCTTGCCCAGGTGTCTTTATTGGCTTTCAAAGACAACTTGCTAGCAGGCAGATAGAAAATAACGAACCGGATCTTACGCTGAAAATAAATATTCTAGTGTGTCCACCCTCTCTCTCTTCGATCCAATGTGGGTGTCTTTGTGTTGGTTATATCTTTTCGTAGAAATCGTAGACAAAAATTACACCGAGTGCTTTTTCTGAGTTTTGCAAGGTGACACATTTTTGAACAGTTACTAGAAACCAGGCAAAGTCTGGGAATTTGGCCAACCCCGGAAAGTGAGAGGGTTTCGCCGCGGAGCCTCGAAATTCTCCACCCCGGCGGAAAATTTGATAATTTTCTACAGAACCCATACCGAGGTCTCTAAAATATATTAACGATAAAATTCCCAAACCACGTATCTCGCTTTGCGACGTTGAAGACTGCCTATCATATTTTTTAAATAGAATACTACTCAACGGCTATTAATAAAAACTGCCATGATTCTTCTTCCCTTTGCGAAGAAAATTCTATGAAAACTTTAAAGGAATGACGTTGATTCCCTCATCTGTAAAAAAGTAAAATGGGAGCAGAGATTTTCAAACACCGCAAACGAGATACGTGGTTTGGAAGTTTCACCATCCATATTGTCTTTGCGCCTGCATCAGGAAAATAAGCGAGTCACCTGGGTCAGTTCAAATCATACCCTTTTTTCAACGAAAAGGATTCACTCCTTTAAAAATCGATATATGCAGCCGTGCAAAGGTAAAAAGCCGTATAAACATTCGAGAGTTGCCAAATTTCCTCCGATGAAATGCTCATTTCTGAGGAAAGTCATGGATATTTTTCATCGAAATTTTCAGAAGCTCCAGATCAAATTGACGTATTTATGCTAAAAAGAACTATGTATCACGCAAACCCTATGCACATAGTTCCTTTTAGCATAAATACGTCCAAATTATGAAAAAAATTCTCTGATTAATTGGAGGAATAATATTCGCAAAATTTCACGGAAATTCATGATTTGTTAAAGGAAATTCGGCCACGTCTGGAGGCTCATACGGCGTTCCTCCTTAGCACGGCAGGATGAATTACGGACCAGGCCACAGAGTTTCCTTAACATGTCATCCATACATACATTCATACACCGTTTCAATCATTGTCGTCATCCTCATTGGCGGATCCATTCCATCTCCAGGAGAAGTATTCGAAGATCCTCAGCTACGCGGCCCCAAACCGCGTTGTTTATTGTTTTCCATTTTTTTGTCCCCCTCCCACGGCCCCCCGGCCTCCGGGTATGTCATGGGTTCCTCAGCTCCCTCTTTTAAGGTAATCGATTAAATTTTTACTGCTGCGGTGTGCGGGGCAGTGCTTGCACGATTCCGATTCCGCCCAAAGTGGGACTCAATAAACGCTCGCCGGCGCGAATTCCGTTGTCCATCACGAGGCGGCACGCAGCGCCCGGCGTGGCGGTGTGGCGGTGGATCGGCATAGAATGGCTGACCTTCGAGGGGACATTGTAGTCATCGATGTTGGGAGCCCGGATCCCCGCTAAAGACGAACCACCAAGCTCCAACAATTGGTCTCTGGTCCAGCGCTGCCGAGTCAGCCACACTCAGAGATTAAACAAGTTTCTGTCTTCAAAATCTGTTAAATTTGCTGGAGCTGTGTCTATAAATTCTTAAATTTGACCGTGTTAAGAAGAAAGCATGGTGCCTAGTTCTTTAAAAACCGGGATTCATCAGTTAATGAAAATTTACCGGGAAAATCAGGGGAAAATCAAGAATTTGTTCCAGAAACCGGGAATAATGTGGAAGCTTTCATTGACCAGATAATATCAACATCAGGAACATTTTTTGAATCAAAATTTTGAATGTGCGCCAAAGAAATGGCTGTAAGATGAATTAAAAGCTATATTCATGTTTGAAACTCTGGAGAATGATTTTCCTTTCCCCAAGAAAACCCCGGGAAAGTGAGAGAAAACTTCGGTTTCTCATCCGGGAATGAGCTGAAAATCAGGGAAAAATCAGGGAATGAGCTTTGCCAAGAAAACTAGACACCACGGTAGAAAGGAACCAAGCCACATTGGCTATTGCCTTTAAATGGAAAATTTAATTTTTCACAGGGTAAGGTTTGTCCGGATTTTAGTGCAAATTTCAGTGAATTTTCTGCACAGTACGAAGCAAATTTCTTAAAATTTCCAAGGAATCCGCACAAACTTTCTCTTACAAAATATTAAAGTGCCCAGTTGAATTTGGCAATAGCTGATGTGGTTTGATTCCTCTCTGCTAGACGCGGTCCAATTGGAAGAAAAACATAAATCTGACAAGGAACTTCGAAGTTTAACTCATTATTGATTTCTTTGAATTTTTCTTTAAAAAAGGTTCTATGATTTTGTTGAGTTTGCCAGAGCTGAGTGTGCAACTCGCAACATCTTAACTGACAGAAAAACATAAATTAACCCTGACCTTTCGAGTTCTACACATCATTTTTTCCTTCAATTTGTTTTTCTTTCAAAAAAGTTTATAAAATGTTGAATATCTCGGAGCTGAGTATACGACCGTAACAACTAAACTGACAGAAATGCTCAATGAATGTTGGTTGGAAACCACCATTCATCGAATTCAGGCAAGCGTTTTCACTAAAATGTTGTTTCAATCACAAATGTTGACCCATACCGCCGAAATATTTCCCCCTCAAATTGGACACCACCATTGCCGCATCTCCTCCCGATCTAAAGAATTCCTGTAGAGGACGTGGATTCTAACCGCCGCGCAGTGGGTCAAGTCCATGAGAGAGGTTAGACACGAATTCTTTAACTTACAATTAAACTGTAAATTTAGATGTGTATTTCTTCAAATTTTGAATTTCAAGGGATGATTTTTGAGGAAAATTTTACGAAAAACTACTGGAAGTACTTTTAAAACCTTAAAATTGTGTATTCCCCGAGTTATAAACTATGGAAGTCTCCATATTTTGTTCCGACCTCCCTTACTAATGGAGATGTTGCATGTGTGGAGAATTTGCGATTTGATTGATGATTCTTATGTAAAAGTTCGCGAGAAACACGATGGTGCCACTGGTTCTCTCTGAAATCAACTCCCAAGCTAAAAAAAAGCTCTCAAGTTGAGGCCAAAATGGAGGGGATATCCTACGCCATTCTGAGAGTCCACTTTCTACATCAAGACAAACTCTCCATGCAAAGCTAGGGAGCAAATACATTGACAGGGCTGCCACTTTATTTGGAGACTCCACAACTGAAAACACGGCAACTCTGCTAATGTCTTTGCTCCCTATCTTTGCATGGAGAGTTTGTCTTGATGTAGACGTGGACTCTTAGGGTAGGGTGGGATATCCCCTCCATTTTGGCCTCAACTTGAGATTTTTTTTGAGCTTGGGAGTTGATCTCAGAGAAAACCAGTGGCACCATCGTGTTTCTCGCGAACTTTTACAGAAGAATCAATAGTCAAATCGCAAATCCCTTACACAGGCAACATCTCCATTAGAGAGTCCGAGTACGAATTTTTTTTACTAAAACTGCAAATTTGTATGTATATTCAGTCAAATTTTGAATTTTAAGGGTGTTTCCAGAAGCTAAGGTGTCTTGAGCTGTCTTGATTTAGAGGTGGACTCTCAGGATAGCGTGGGATATCCCCTCCATTTGGGCCTCAACTTGAGAGCTTTTTTTGAGTTTGGGAGTTGATTTCAGAGAAAACCAGTGGCACCATCGTGTTTTTCGCGATCTTTTACATGAGAATCAATAGTCAAATCGCAAATTCATCACACATGCAACATCTCCATTCGGCCAACTGTGCGTCGCGGTGGCAACGACGAAGTCGACGGAGCATTGGAGCTCTCGAGTCTCGCGGTCTCGGGTCATCCATAGTCGATGGCCGCGGGATGTGGCCGTGTCCAAGTTGGGAAACTGAACCCTCGTAACCTCGCAGCCTCCGGTTCGCGTCCTCCGGTTCCAGCCGTTTTCCGGGAACATTCCTGCCGCTTCCCTCCTTTCTGGAAATACCTCCGGAATTCTTCGCAGAAAACGCCGCGTTTTCGCGCGGGATTCGCCCGACCCATCCGCCGCCCGTCATAATTTGAACTTTGGGCCGCGTCTCGAGAGGGCTCGTAAACAACGGAGCCGTCTGGGGTTTGTCATCATTCCGCCCGTTTTTTATTCGGATTCGTCGCGGGGTTTTCCTCGAAACGTTTCAATTGGACGTATTTCTATCAAACGGAACTATGTGCATTATGACATGAGCCCTGAGACCCATTAGAATACACGCATAACAGGGCTTACTTCATAATGCACATACTTCCGTTTGATAGAAATACGTCCAATTCATCCCGTTCCCCACGCATTCATCTAGACCACCGACACGCTCTGGACCGATTCAATATGAGACGTCGGACAAAATCTGGAAACTTTGAAAGCTTATATTTTCGAAAATATGAAAGAAAAAAGTTCTAATGCGATTCCGTTGGTTTTTTGGGGAAATTTCCTTTCAGAAACGCTCCTTGAAATCGAATTTGTGACGAAATAAACATCAACCTTATGTCCGATTTCTTATATTCGCTCGTTCTACTGTGTGACAGTCCGTCTTGGGGCAAAGTTGACGAAAGTTTAAGGGATCAAAGTTTAACGACTATTTTCATGATCTCCACTTAGCACTCTTGAAGAGAGACAATGTTCGACTTGTTAAATTCAAAATATTTCTGAAATACGACTTGATACCTTTTTGTAATTATTCCTCCTCACTGTTGACTACCCGCGGGAAATGGAAAACTCAGTCTGTTCGGTATCCATACGAACGGCGCGGCGTCCGGAAAACCGTCCTCTCCACTTCCCATGATTAATGAATCCCTTTTTCTATCATCTTGAGCGATTGCCGGCTTAATTTCACCGGCTCTTCGTGTCCCGCGCAACGACAATCGAATAAGCGACAAAACCCAAACATGCCTCCACAATAACTCATTTTCCCCCGTGTCATTCATCATTTTTTCGAACCCCGAACGGAGTCACATCGTGAGTAAACTCGGAGGAGAAATTCGTGGAAACGTCCCCCGAACTTTTTTCTCAAATTCGCCCGGGCACGTTTTTAGTTTCTTCGGAGGGAGCGCGTTCTTTTTTTGGACGCTCGTCGCTGCGTCGCGTCGGCGGAATAAAATAAATAAAGGATGCGCTTATAATAATAATTACGCCGCAACGCAGGGGTTGGGGACTCGCTTTGAACCGGAGCGTCTGCGATAAACATCTGCGCGCGAGAGAAATACCGCCGCGCGCTCAGGAGAAACGTCGTATGAGCGTCTGGAAATCGCCAAATTTCCGGGTTAAAATATTCAGAGTCGTCGCCTAAAAGGTCCGTTTCTTTCGGAATCCTTTTATGGTTTACATTGTGATCAGCGTGTAGATGGCGAGACCCTTAACCTCGACGAAGGGCCATGAAAAGGAAAATTTTAGCGAATCTTGAGTGAAATTCAACACTAACTTTTGAAATGGATCCTTGCAAGGAGTTGAAATGATTTGTCTGAAAAAAAATTAAAAGTCAAAAGGTACAATTTTGGGGTTTTATAATTCAAGGTGTAGGTTCGCAACTTCTTCGAAGTTTGTCGTACATTTTTTTTTTTATCGATGATTTTTTACTTTTTGGAGCGACAAAACGTTACTATCTCTTGCAGAATTCATGCCCGAATTCCGCTAGATTCGTTAAAAATTGTCTTTTTCATGGTGCGATGTCAAGGATCTCCTAATAGGTCTTCCTCTTCCCTAAATACAATGGAGACCTACTTACCTACTATGTACCTCTAAACTCGACCTTAAGTCGGAAGAAGTTATTCTAAACTCAAGCCATACGAAAGTTGAGGTTCCTTAACAGCATGCTCGAGCGATCATTACTGTTCTTCAACGGTGTGAACCATCAATCAACGATTCAATAATAACAGGGTTGCCACAGTCAGGGAATACCAAGAAAACCAGGAAATGTCAGGGAATTTTAAAAAGTCAGGGAAAACCTGGAAATATCAGGGAAGATTACAAAAATGTCAGGGAAAAATCGTCCTATCACCTTCACTCGCTTTCTCGAGTGGGTTGGAAGTTTCGAACAACAAATTTTGCCCGAAAAATATTTTCTAACTTTGTCCCTTCAAAAATATCGTATTTTTTCTATTATCAGGGAATTTCACCAAAATGTGTCAGGGAAATGTCAGGAAATTTAATTTTCCAAATTCTGGTCAAAAACCCGGTAATAAAATCAACATTCTTGCCGCAACTTTCATCCGCACGTAAACTTGTCAAGAAGACTCGCCCCTTCAAATTTTGAAGAGACAGATTCGCTGGAAAATTCGTGAATCATCGGAATAAATTCGGCAATGCTGGCCTGTTGTTACGACGTTCCTCCCGAGCGCGGCAGAATATGTCGTGTCTATGATAAATGGGCTCGGGACGATGCTTTTCGGGGCGACGCGTGCGAACTGCGAATCGCGAATCCGTGCGTCTGGCGTCGCGGCGCATTTTTGCATGGGCCTGACGTCGCGTCGGCCGCTAGACGTCTGCCCGGAGAACGGTCGTCGCAGGTCGGTCACGTCTAATTGTGGGTCTCTGTAACGTTGGCCAACTGCATCCTGGCTCCATGAGACCTGGCTCGGGCGCCAAATTTTCGCATTTAGGGGCCGAATTTTATCGATATTTCCACATTGATACGGGTTCGCACTGGAAAAAAAAAAAAAACACATTGGATCTAGAGTCCAGACTCTTGAAAACATTGACAAGAAAAAATACTCTTGATTTAGTCGGATTTTTGCTTGAACCAAAACGAATCCGCTTAAAGTATGAGGCTTGGTTCTTGATTTAAGCTAGATTCTGATTGAATCAAGAGTACTTTTTCTTGTCGATGTTTTTTTAAGAGTCTGGACTCTAGATCGAATGTGTTTTTTTCTTTCCAGTGATGTTTATGTTGTCAAACAAATTCCAAGAAGTTCAGTCCAAAGGAAATTCCACGAGAAAGCCATGAAAATCACTTTTAAACTTCTAAGTTGCGTATTAATGTAGATGTATAAGCGTTTAAGGTTCCCGTGTCAAGACCGGCCTCTCCTACTGGTTTTTATCACTGTGCGGCGCAGTCGCATGACTCAATTAACATAATTTGGGAATCGCAGCTCAGAATTCATCCAGCCCGTGCTCTTCGACGGCTTTTACGTCGGTCGGATTCTTTTTCATCGGGGGTCCTGCATATCACTGTTTTTTATACGAACGAAATTGATGAGGTGCGTCGCCTTCTCTTTTCGGTTCGAAAGAAAAGAGAAAAGAAGGAAAATCTCAACAAGTCGAATTTAATCTAGATTGAATGAAAATAGCCTCTTATTCAGTTTTTCAATCTGACCGAAAATGAAACCAATAATCTCCAAATTGCGACCCCGAAATATTTAAGAATGTCGCAGAAAATGGAGGTGAATCGACAAAACAGGATATAGTTGTTGTAAATTACATTTACCGAGATGACAATATCAATTATTGCTTTTGAATGTTATGCTGTCATGAAAGGAAACATAAAATGTCTACATGTGTTCTTGGAGTTTCCTTTTTTCCAGCATGACAGCTACTACTACCAGGGCCGGATTTACCTACTTGCCGCCCATGGGCCACCTGTATTTTGCCGCCCCCTGCTCATTCTTTTTGAAACATCAATAAAAACCATGAAGTGAAGTACCAGTGTGAGGGGAGGGGAGGGGTGCATAAGACGCGTTCACTCGTGTTGGTCACATTTTTTGTGAAAACCCCGTCAACACTATTTGCAAAAGTTCACGGAACTTTGCGCAAAAGTTAAGTTCCGTAAACCTATCTCTGTGTGAACAAGGCCTTCCATTTGTGAGAAATAAACGTGACAATTATGCAAGAACAAACATAAATGTGGTTTAATTATTTTAACCTCCGCCGCCGCGTCGCGCTGACTACACTGTTTTTGACGCAATGCGTGAAGTATTCCAACAGTCTTGTAGGCGCTATGCGTTTCACGCCGACCGCTGCGATCGACGCAATGCGAGAAGTATTCATGAAGCCTAGTAGGCGCTATGCGTTTCACGCTGACCGCGCTGTCTTTGACGCAATGCGTGAAGTATTCATGCAGTCTTGCAGGTGCTAATATGTGTTACATGCCGACCGCCGCGTTGAGGGCTTCTCCTTTTCATCTCAACTCCTATTCATCATCATTGCCCTCTGCGTCGCGTCGTTCCATTCCAAATTGTGTGCATGGTCTCTCTCTTCACTCGACTAATTAACGGTCGACTCTTGTATCACCGAAAGACGCTTTGCACGTTTGTAATTTTTTTCTGAATCCAATTTTTTTTATACCTATATCTAAAAAAATTGCAAAATTTGCCGCCCCCTAATTTTGCCACCATGTGGCCACCCCCTTAATCCAGCCCTGACTACTAATACATTCTTTGAGTATTTGTTTAAAATCCAATCCAACATTTTGAATAGTTTTACCGGATGTCTTGTATCAGGATTTTCACGATTTGCCTGATTCTAACAGGATCGGAGGTCAGTCAGGGTTTGAGGGAAAAGCGGTCGTAAAATCAAGATTTGAGATTTCGGCCGTCCGAAATTCCGGAGTTTTCCTGTCGCACACGCTCATTCAGAAATTTTAATTTTTCTCCGCAAAAAAATTAGAGTTTTGAAAAATTATGGAATCAGGATTTAGCAGTCAAGAATGAGGAAAAATCAGGATTATATCAGGATTGCCCAAAATGAAAGAAAAACTAGCCTCTCCACGGAAAAAACAAGACTAGTGTTGAGCACTACTGGCCGTTTAGTGGGGAGTAGTTGAGGGCTGGCGTCTAAGCGCTGTACAGCTCAACACCGGAAGGCAGTGCAGGTGGGCACTGAACATGAGTAGTGCTAATCAGATGCCGCGAGACGTAGTTGCGCTTAACAAGTGTAAATTCACCCACGAGACGTCGGAGTCACGATAGCCTGGTGGTAACGCGCTGGTCTTCCACCGGTGCAACCCGAGTTCGATCCCAGGCGGAGACGTTCCATATTTTACGCTCGCTCCAAAGTCACTTTAGGGCTTGACACTACTTCTTCCTTAGTGACCCAGCCTCGAGCTGTTTAGTGCCCAGCACTCCTCTGACTTGCTGGCTCCATTTGATCTAACCCTCGTTAGTGCCCAGCACTAACATGTAGGTCCCAACCCTAAACTCGTTTTTTCCGTGTCTGTTTTAGGAAAAACACTAATCAATCGATTCCATAATTTTACAGCAGATTTTCTTTTCTCGGAATTACAAGCGCATTTCAATCAGCATGTGCCCGATTTCTTCGCTACGATGCTGTAAAACAAATAGGTATTTGAAAATTTTCTACTTTCCGTTCGCGGCATTCCGTCTCTCCTCTGACGTAAGCGTGTATCTCAATTTCCACGTGAGCCCTGGGTCACATTCAAACCCATGTTTTCTGGGGCTCATGAGGAGATCGAGACACGCCCTCACGTCAGAGGAGCGACGATTTAAGGTCAATGGTTCATTCAAATCGGTTCAATATCAATTTTTTTGTTATCGTGCATCGAACACGAATGCGACCGGCGCACAGTGGGTCGAGTCAATTAGAGAGGTCGGAGATGAAATTTTTTACCAAGACTGAAATTTTTATGTGTATTTCGTCACATTTTAAATTTTAAGGGGTGCTTTAGCAGACAATTTCACGAGGAAACCAATGAAACATGGTTGCGACACTCAGGGAATACCGGGAAATGTCAGGGAATTTTTAAAAGCCGGGCAAAATCTGGAAATGTCAGGCAAAAATGACGAAAATGCTTGGGAAAAATCCTCGAGTCACCTTCATTTGCATTTTTGGAAAAGGCTTGACGTTTCGAACGACAACTTTGCCTGAAAACTATTTCTAACGGACCACTAGACAAGACACGAATTCAAGCATTCTGATACATGTTACTTAATCAAAATTTCACGTAGAGCACGATTCGCGCAACGAAAATTACTGAAACCAACTCCTAACGAAGATTTTAACCTTTTTATTTCACATTGGTTTCGCGGATTTTGAACTACCCGCTCACAAGAAACACAAAGCTCTACGTGAGTCAAATCGCGCACTACAACGGTTTCAGCAAGCCTCTCAATCGAGCAATGCTCATTTTCCCTCCATGTGTTGTTCAAACTATAAGCAATTTGCTATAGCTGAGCCAAAGCGTCAAGATTGAGGTTGCCAGATTTTTATACCGCAAGAGACTGTCATGATAACTTTTAGCTCGCGATGTGAATCACGCAGAGCATTGAGTTTTCATGAGCGGTCGGTTTGAATTCACACATCAGGAATTATTGAATATCTTGGTTAGGAGTTGATTTCGGTAATTTTCGTTGTGCGTATCGTGTTTTACGTGAAATTTTGGTCAAGAAACATATGTATCAGAATACTGAAATTCGTACCTTGTCCAGTGGTCCATTATGTCTCTTTCACCATCATGGCATATCTTCAATCGCCAGGGAATTTCAATAAATGTGTCAGGGAAATGTTAGGGAATTTTGTCTTCTAAATTCTATGGCAACCCCGATGGAATTACTTTTAGAACTTCAAAATCTTGTATAAGCGGAGTTATGAGCGTTTAAAGTTTCCAAGTTTTGTCCGACCTCTCCTATTGACTGACTCAATCCACTGTGAGGCGTTTGCAATCGCAGCGGAAGAGTCGAGTGATTATCAGAACTCATATTATCCGCGGTAAAAAGTGTGCGCCCTTAAAACTTGCATTGGCTTTGATCTCACTTACCTACTGCTCGTGATCCACTGTCGTTGACCTATTACTGATCGGGAAACTCCTATTTTTAACGCCGCCGCTCGTAATTTATCGATAAGTAGCACCTATGTCGACTTTGATAGCGTACAACACTAAAGAAATTTCAGACCGCAAGACGTCGATGTGACGTGCAAGTCAGATGCAGAGGGAAATTAAGTTTGTTATTACGATTTGTACTATTCTCTGATGAAATTACGAGCCAGTTTGTCATATTTCTCTCTCAGCTGAAAAGTAAATTGTTAGTTTTAGTCGAGGTATCGCAATTATTTAATCCAACACTTGGATCGAGTTTAAGAAAAAGTCTTTTTTTTTTTTTTTTTTTTTTTTTTTAAACGTGTTTCAACATGTTACTCATAGTGCCCTAAGTGGATGAAACCACATATTAAGTTGTGTCAATCCATATTTGCCAATTTTGGGCCCCTAACAGCCCTATACATAGACGAAAGCCTTCGAACCGACGAAGGTTACGAACCTAACCCAACTACATTGCAACGTTGCAAAAGTTCCTCTAATCCGTATTTTTAGGAGGTAACTGATGAGAGTCTCAAATTGTCAAGTTCGCCGGTGTCACTCAGATTATAATGAAACAAATTAGCAAAACCTACGGTAGAAAGTGCATAGCCATATTTTTGTAGTCTACTGAATTTTGTTTAGTTAATTTTGCGTAGCTTTAAATATGGTTACCATTTTCCGGTTAAAAAACGACGAATTTTATCGCTCTTTGCTGCCATGTCGCATCCGCAAAACGAGACGGTCTGCAGTTACATTTTCTTTGTCTCGCAGCGTTTCTTTAACGACAAGTGGGATCTTTGATGGTGGTCACAGAACGTAAACAATAATCAAGGATCCTTCACTCAATGTCCACGCAAGTGGGGCTATCAATGCCACAAGCGCCGCGCCCCATCGCCACTCCCACTCCCCCACCCCTTCCCCCCTCTTTTATCCCGAGACAGATACCATCAAAATACTTATTAAACGCATTAGACGTGTGTTCAAACCGTTCTTGAAGTGTGTGCCTCCTCATGTGTGAACGCACACGGCTCACCAAGGCTACGGTCGTGCTTCAGTGTTAAAATGTTAGCATCAGTCGTCGACAAAAAAAGGATGCGAGGAGGATCAAAGTTCCTTCGAATTCTCACATTGTTGGCGCTTTTATGTTGTCATCGTCATTTTCATGCTTTGTCCGTACGTAAATTAGGCTGTGTACAATTTTAGGTCTTTGAACTTTCCGCCTGCGATGTTAAGTTTGAATTCCTTGTTTTTCTCTAAAATTCGTTTTGAATTCAGCGCTCTCAGATCCACTCGCAGTATAGTAATACCGTAACATTTTGGTTAGTAACCTAATAAATTGATATGGGCTACCAAAATTAATTGGAAATGTCCACGTTGGACCTTAACCCATACGTTTTTTTCCATGTGTTGTTGAACTGGGGTCTTACGTCGTGGTCTTCTTATCACTTACAACTAGAATACAATTACTTTTCTCAAGTGTCACCACAACTGCTTTCTTTATTTACAAAAATGAAAAAAATGAATAAATAAATAACTGGAACTTTCAAAGCCGTTTTTAATCCAAAACGCACTGGAAAAAAACACATTGGATCTAAAGTCCAGACTCTACAAAACATTGACAAGAAAAAATACTCTTGATACAATCAGATTTAAGCTTAAATCAAAAGGAAATCCGCTCAAATTAAGAGGCTTGGTTCTTGATTTAAGCTTAAATCTGATTGAATCAAGAGTATTTTTTCTGTTCGACGTTTTTAAGAGTCTGGAATCTAGATCCAATGTGTTTTTTTTTTTCTAGTGCCGGTTTTAAGATAAGATCCTTCTTGCTCTCACTTTTTTCAATTTTGATTCGTTCGGCTCCAAGATCTCTCCCTCGTTGAACGAAAGTTCCTACCGTTAAAATTGAAAAGACAGTATAAATTCAGGAAGACTTGGCAAGAGCGTGGCCGTCGGAGAATCAACATGTCATCAGATATCCACGCGCCAAGCCGCCTGCCGATTCCAGAGCGCAGCGCGCGGTCGCTTTCGGAAGCACGCGCTGCGCTGCGGGTTGCCGCATCCCGGCGAGCCCGGCGCACAGTGCATCGAGTCAATGGAGATGTTGCATGTGTGAGGAATTTGCGATTTGACTGTTGATTCTTATGTAAAAGTCATCGAGAAACACGATGGTGCCTCTGGTTCTCTCTGAAATCAACTCCCATGCAAGCTCAAAAAAAAGCTCTCAAGTTGAGGCCAAAATGGAGGGGATATCCTACGCTATCCTGAGAAGTCCACCTCTACATCAAGAAAAACTCTCCATGCAAAGATAGGGAGCAAATACATTGACAGGGCTGCCACTTTATTTGGGGACTCCAAAACTGAAAACACGGCAACCCTGCTAATGTATTTGCTCCCTATCTTTGCATGGAGAGTTTATCTTGATGTGGAGGTGGACTCTCAGGATAGCGTGGGATATCCCCTCCTTTTTGGCCTTAACTTGAGAGCTTTTTTGAGCTTGGGAGTTGATTTCAGAGAAAACCAGTGGCGCCATCGTGTTTCTCACCTACTTTTACGCAAGAATCAATTGTAAAATCGCAAATTCCTCACACATGCAACATCTCCATTTTTTACTAAAACTGCAAATTTTTATGTTTATTTAGTCTTTTGAATTTTAAGGGGTGTTTCTAGAAGCTAATTTCACGAGAAAAGCAATGGGACCACGTTTAGATCCTTGTGAGAGCAGAGTGAAAAGCGTTTAAAGTTTCCAATTTTTGTCCGATCCCTCCAATCGACTCGCTCCACTGTGCGGCGTCAGCGCATACCTCCAATTTTACTCTCGATCAAATTTAAGGCTAGGCGAAGTGACTTGCGTAATATTTGCATTTTAGTGCCCGATGCTCCGCGCAAAAATAAACATTGGTGACTAGCATATTCCACACTCTGTGTGGCGCCGCGCGGTGTCGCCTCGTAAACAATGGGAGTGTGGTTTTAATAAGACGTTCCTCCGCTGGGTTTCTCGTCAGTTTTCGAGGCCTTTGGGATAAAACATCGTTTCCACGAAAGAACGTAATTGCATTCCAATGTTGCAATGTTGCATGTCTACATTTTTTTTGGTCAGAAGCCATCTCTCACTTTCGGGGGTGTGTATCACTATTCACTGGAAAAAAAAACTCACATTGGATCTAGATTCCAGACTCTTAAAAACATCGACAAGAAAAAGTACTCTTGATTCAATCAGAATCTAGCTTAAATCAAGAACCAAGCCTCCTAATTTAAGCGGATTTCGTTTTGATTCAAGCATGAATCTGATTGAATCAAGAGTATTTTTTCTTGTCAATGTTTTCAAGAGTCTGGACTCTAGATCCATTGTGTTTTTCTTCCAGTGTTGTGTACCACCCTCACAATAGTGCAGGGGTGATATACAGAATCAGGCATGCAAGCATGCGTAAGAGTGAAAATTCTGTTCCTCGTTTCGAGGCCTCTAATACAGCAATCGACAATTATCTCGATGATCTTTTTTCTCCGAGTCGGGAATTTTTCGGATGGATGCTAACCAAAATCGAAATGGTTAAACTGAATGGGAATCGTGTGGTCAAAATGTGCCTCGCCCGCGCCCGGGTGAGATCCTGTATCAAGAAGTCGTCGTCTTCTTGCACAAGGACGTAACTAAACTCCGCAATTAAGCTTGCCGTCCACATAACCCGATGCTTTTCTAGACTCATCTTGTAAGTGCAGTTACGATCTTTTGTCTCTCAGGCGACGAATTCAGCGACATCGTTCCGAAGAATGCGAGTTGGTCGCATGCGTTGGAAACCAGCTCGGCGCTGCGCGACGGTGGAAATTCCAAATAAGTTCGTCGCAGTGGCGTGGCGTGCTTTGCGATTTATCGATTGACCGGCCATTTAAACCTATGGAAAAGGATCGATAGACAGGGTGTTCGCAGCGAACACCTTAAAAATCGATTTTTTACCATGGGTTTATACGGCATAGCAATCGATATATCGCAATTCACGCCACGCCACTGGTTCGTCGAGTGAATGCTTTTATCAAAATAATGAGGGTGCCGACACCGGTTCTCCCCCAGATTAACGCGCTCGCCAGCTTTGGACAGCTTTTTGAATATTTCGCCGAGGAGAATATTTTCACGATATTTTGAATTTCCGTAGCCTGAGGCTTGCCTTGCCTTGAAGAATTTTGGTTGAGCCGCCTCAACTGTATTTGCAACTGTTTTGAGCGATTTTTCGAGGAGAAAGAAGCTAAGTCTTGCAGATCTGGATTATTTATTTTCTCAATATTGAAAATCGGTGACGTTTTTATGATAAATTATGAATATCAAACGTGGACGTCGAATGAGCATAAAAGGAAAACACAAGATGTAAATAGGATAACGCATGCGGTGAAGCACGGGTTATCCGGTGCATTGGCGTGGCGTGCTTTGCGATTTATCGATTGATCGGCCATTTAAACCTATGGAAAAGGATCGATAAACAGGGTGTTCGCAGCGAACAACTTAAAAATCGATTCTTTACCATGGGTTTATATGGCACAACAATCGATTTATCGCAATTCACGCCACGCTTTGATGCGTGCGGTGCAATGTGGTGGAGCTCGGCGCCGAATACCAAAAATAACGGATACTCGAAACCACCAGAACAAGACCGAATAAATTTCATTTTAAGCTCGTTTTGTTACCAGAAAGCACAGTTTTTGCCATTTCTCTACTCTATGTGTAAAAACTTAGCCATTTAATTGACAGGTAAATAAAAAAAAAAACCTGATATTTTCAATTTTTGTCAAAGATATCGGTTTTCATCGTGAATGTCATGTCTGAAAATGCCACGATGTTTTTTCTGATTTTCGCTCGTGATTAGAAGAAAAATCAGTGAAATTTTCAGTCAGAAATGGCCACGATTCTACTGTTAAAATTGTAATTGCCGAAAGGAAGTTTGGCAACATAGAAATATAGTTACGTTCTTTCGTTTGGGAAACGACAAAGTGACATTTTAAAAAGCGAAATACTGAAGCTGCTGTGCAGAGAGAGAAGAAGGTTTAAAAAAACCGTAAAGCGTGTTACTTGTTGAAGTGCCGAAATTTGTTTTCGACGTAGAAGGAAAATAAAGTAACAAACCGTAAGTGTGTAACTTTCGTGCTTGTACTTCCTAGGGGTTTTGCAAGGGAACAAGAGCAGGATTTGTCTCTTGAACAAATTAAACGGGATGTGTGATCTTGGCGTGACATGCCCATTTAATTTGAATCTAAATGACCAGTTAGTTCCTCGATTCGCACGTTAATAAGCTGGCTGAGCTGAAGTCTTTTTTTGACTTCTATTTTATTTGCTTGCTTGTTTCTTAATGACTCAAGCGTGACAAGGTGTCGACAGACATCACGTCTACCATCGTTTGAGCTGAGCCAGAGAGCGCTGTCAGATTGCTATCACTGCTGCCTCGTCTAAATTATCTTAGTAATATTGGCGCTGATTTCATCGAAAGATATTTAAAGAACCAGAACAAAACAGAATTTAGGAGAGAAAAGTAAACAAAAAAAAGAAGAAGAAGAAGGAATCATAATTTTGCAGAGGAGGACTGGTTCACCGGGAATTCTGGAAGGTCGTTGTGAGATGGAGGGCGGGACTGTAAGATGATGAAAATAAAGAAAATCCGTAGCCAAAACAGAGACGCGGGGATAAAGAGAAGAAAGGAAGGAAGGTAGCAGGAGAAGTAGAATATACTTATTTTATAGAGGTGCCCCAGCAACTTCAGCCACTCACACCTTTGCAAGTTAAGTGCAGATTTTATTGCGAAGGAATGAAGGAAGGCATATGTGGCGTTTGGGTGTCGTAGAACGCCAGAGTGCGTTGTAAAGCGACTTTATATTTATGAAGGAAGGAAAGAAGAGCAATGCCGCACCCTTAGGTTTCTTAAACCAAATGATACTGAGAGTATTTTTTACGCTTATGACCTTTTGATCTTTATTTCACCCTGAGTTGCTTTGGCTGGGCTAGGCAACTAAACTAATGCTGGGGTGATGTGTTGAGTATCACCCAAGTTTGAATGCATTCTGAGCCGGAGTAGTACCATCCAGAGAATTTCAATGATAAGATACCTGAACGAAGAAATTTTCAATCGTGGAAAAATTATGACTCATTGATGTTTGAAGAAAAATGTGTTGAGCGAAGAACTGATAAATGTCAAAGTGAGCACTTCTGTAGGCGAATTTATGCAAATTAGGTTAGGATTGCCAAACCCATTCCCTCTAGGACCATGTTCATCATTCGGCGAATCTGAGCGTTGATTCCCGGAAATATCTTACACACTTTTAGGGAGAATACTATTATGTGAGGTCTCCAAATATGTTGTCTCTAGCCACAAACGAACCGAGTTTATCAGAAAGGGACAAACCAAGTTGAAACTGAGAAAAAAAGGATTGAAGTTTTATTCAACGTAGAAAGTAAATTGTAACCCCTATTTTCACAGACGAATATTTTTTTTTCTGAGGAACTCAAAAACATTCTAAACTCAATTTTTTCGAAAATGTGGGTTGGTTCCTTTCTGATGAACTCGGTCCAAACAACGGTTTACGATAAGTGTCGGTGCGCGTATGTTCTCCGAACTGTTCAACCAATGACGAGTTTTTTTCTCGTTTGGGATTCTCTTATTATAACTGGTTTATGGTCATCGCATGAGTATCGCCGAACACAACACAAGATAAATTTGTCAACGCGATTGAAGGGTGTCACGATGTCGGGCGAAAATCAGGAATCAGCGCGGAGAGCTCGAAAAACAATCGATATGAATTATTCCGGGCACATTTGGGCGGACAGCGCTCGAGGAACCGGAGACCATGCACGACGGAGATTATAACACGAGCCACGAATGGGCATAGGCCCGTGGCCCACTTCTAACTGCCGAAATGGCCGAAAACGGCACCAAGACAAGTGCCGCATTGCTAGCCGGCTTTACGGGTCTCCAACGGGAACCCGTGTTACGGAAACCGCAACCGAATTATTCCAACGCAAACATACCGTGGCAAAGTCTTGTCAATATTTTTACTTTCCTTCAGATTTCTCCCTATTATATGTTCGTTCCACTTTTCAACCCTTCCCGTCGCTCCTTCGTTCCGTTTTTTCGTCCCTCTTCATCTCTCCTTCTTGTTCCTCTATTCTTTCGGTGGACCAAATGGATTGCATTTTGCAAAAAGGAACCACTAGCATTGCAATGATGCTAAGATTGTGCAACTTCATCCTTTGCAATAAAATTGCGAAAATCGTGAAAAACTATGAAATTTAGATGGTAATTTTTGTCTTAAATTCACAGCTTTTAGCGAGTAAAATAGAAACGATTAATGGATAATCGAGTTTTTCCTCCAAGACAAAAGAAGTTGCACAATCTTAGCAACATTTCAATGCTAGTGGTTCCCTTTTGCAAAATGCTATCCAAAGCATTAGTAGAGTGCCCACAGGTCTGAGAAACCTGGAAAACTGGGATTTGACACAGAATTTTATCAGGTTTTTCCGGACAACGATACCCATGACTGACACCTCGAGGATTTGGCATTTCTATTGATGGACAACACATTCTACTTTCTCCAAAAAAAAAAAACACCAAAAATCAAGATCATTGGTGTTTTTTGGAGAAAGTGGAGTGTACTATGTACATCAAAAGGAACGCCAAATCTTCGAGAAGTCAATAATGGACATATTTTCCCCGGAAAATCGGCTGAATCCGGAAGAAATAAATGATTTCGATTTCCCATGTTATTTTCCATGAGGCACTCAAAAGTGGCCGTCGGGTCGGGTGTCTGATTGGCTGAAAAGCATGCGCGGGATGATTAGGCGGTCACTAGGCGTGCTAAGGAAAAACGCCGTGTGACATTCGCGAATTGCCAAGTTCCCCCGGATAAAATGTGTACTTTTGAGAAATTTTACGCATATTTTCCCCTGAATTTTTCAGATTAAATTGCGCACAGAATTGTCCGAAAATTTGGAGGAAAATATTCACACGTTTTCTTAAAAATTCGTATTTTATCTAAAGAGATTTGGCAACGCCTGAAGGTTTATACGGCGTTTTTCCTCATCAGGGCAGAATACTTTACTATGCCTCCACTGGTAGTACCCTGCGGAAAGAGCGAACAGGTGGTACAAAGGCAGCGGTAAGAGCCAGACAGACGATGAGGTGCCTCCCACGGAAAATGCTACTCAACTGCATTCCCTCCAGCCTCGAGCTGTTAGCTGTTAGCCGCGGCAGTCTACGTAATGAATGAAACGCAAGGCGCAATTTATTGATGACTGTATTTATTTATAAAATGGCACTCATGACTGTTGGCTCCCGTAGCCTCGTTTCCGCGACACCACCAAAGGCCCCGGCCGCAACCCTCGTCGCCAAATCGGGCGTCACTAAAGGCCTAGATACACCTACAAGTTACAAGCGCTTTTTGAAAGTGAAACACTAATAGGCAAGGAGGATTTCGATAGCGCGACGTCGGGCTATTGAAATTCCAGTTTCCTATTGGTGTTTTAGTTTCAACAAGCGCTTGTAACTCGCAGGTGTATATGCCGCTTAAATGGATCGGCAGGGTTGCTATGCTAGGAAATACCGGGAATTGTCAGAGAATTTTAACAAGTCAGGGAAAACCTGGAGATGTCAGGGAAGTGAACAACTCAGCCGCGATAAGGAAAAACGCCGTATGAACCTTCATGCGTTGCCAAATTTCTTTTGATAAAACGTGAATTTTCTGCTAAACTTGTGAATGTTTTTCTTCTAATTTTTCGGATAATCTTGCTCCTAATTTAAACTGAAGTTCCTGAGAATTTCAAGGCAAAATGTTCATAAATTACCTTAATAATGAGCATTTTATCGAAGGAAGTCTGGCAACCCTCAAATGTTCTTACGATTTCCTTTCGTAGCACGGCAGAATTGTTGGGTCACCTTAACTTGCTGTCTGGAATGAGTTGGACGTTTGAAAAACAAATTTTGCCTGAAAACTATTTCTTATTATGTATTTGGCGTATCTTTAATTGTTAGGGAGTTTCACCAAAATGTAATATGGAAATCAGGGATTGTCAGGAAATGTCTTCTTCTAAATTTTGTAGCAACCCTTGATCAGCTGCATTAAAGAAAAAGTCTGTAACTTAAAACTCTCTAACTGACTGTAACTTTCGGAATACTTGTTAATGTCGCCAAAATATTTTATCTATTCGATCTCAGGAAATTTCCTTCAGAATACACGATGACCTTTCATTGTGATATAGAAAATCGTTTTAAATCACGGCATCATTGGTGAAGCGGTCTGAACGAATGGTGCCGTGCTAGGGAAGAACGCCGTATAAGCCTTCAAACGTTGTCATATTTTCTTCAATTGAAGTATACTTTATTCAGGAAAATTGTGAATGTTTTTCCTAAATTTTTCCAGACAATTTTGTTCGCAATTTTATCTGAAACGTCTGAAAGTTTCAAAGAAAAATACGCGTAATTTTCTGCAAAAATACATATATTATCCGGAGCAATTTGGCAACTCTCGAATTTTGACACGGTGTTCTTCCGTAGCAAGACAGAATGAGTCTGAGTACTAATTCTTTTATAGATCTGTCTTCACCTGTCAATAAGTCACCATGTTTATTTTAGAGATGTCCTGTTCGAGTACGGTTGAGTTAAAATTAAACCCCTTACGTGTGCGAAAATAGACGATAGAAGGCTTTGTGTAGAAAGTCAGATGAATTACTGGCCGGATCCAGCAAAAATCGGGCGCCTCTCCAAAAATTAGCGTCGTGTGGAAAACAGACTTAAAGCAATCAATGAAGACCTTTGAAAAGTTAACCCAATAACCTCATATCCTTTTGCTGAGGGGATCTAGATTTTCGAGGAAGGAAGTTTATGCCCCAATAATGAATGCCTGAATTTTTTTTATTTTGGAATTCTTTTTCAAAATAAATGAGTTTGCGCTTATATATTGTAAATCGTGCTCAATTAACACTGCATTGGATTGATATGTTAATGGTTATCGTATGTATTGCCTGCATGTATTTTCAACATCCAGTATTTGTTTCATTGCCTCAGTACTAATTTGGCGTATTTTTTCACTATGTTCCAGGTATGTACTGTTACTATTAATGCCGTTTCCAACTCAAGTCGGTGAGTCATATTTTTATTTATTTTGGAGATAAGGCGTAAGAGTCATTGTGGTTCCTAGGAACGACTGAGAAATAAGAAGAAGAAATTTCATCGTCTTGTTCAACGGGAAAAAAGCCTAANGTGTTATCTCGTCCCATCACACGTGTTTTGGCGGACTGGCGTCGGCCATGATGAGTATTGTCGCCAATGGAACGACTCCTCTAACAAAATGTTCACCTGTACCGTAGTATCGTTTTCGAAGCGGGAAGCTCAAAAAACCGCAAATTTCTTACGCAGATTGTGAAGTTATGAGTGCATTTCAGACTTTGCCGATGCGCTCATCGTGATTTTTGAGGCATTATCTGTAGGAAACAACTCTTAGTTCTGCTCTAGCAAAAGTTTGCAACAGGCCCATTAACACTGCATCGGATTGATATCTTAATGGTTATCGTATGTATTGCCTGCATGTATTTTCAACACATCCAGTATTTGTTTCATTGCCTTAGTACTAATTTGGCGTACTTTTTCACTATGTTCCAGGTATGTACTGTTTACTATTAATGCCGTTTCCAACTCAAGTCGGTGAGTCATATTTTTATTTATTTTGGAGATAAGGCGCAAGAGTCATTGTGGTTCCCAGGAACGCCTTAGAAATAATAAGGAGAAATTTTATCGTCTTGTTCAACGGGAAAAAAGCCTAAAAGTTTCACTCCTGCGATTCGAACCTGGGAAAAATCCCGTGAAATGTCCCGTGGAGAAGACGTCAAGAGAAAACTTGCTTTTTAGATGCCTAACTCTTACCCTGTCTTATGACCCATTGATTACGCTCAAAGGGAACCCGAGGTCACCCCGACGTCACGACGATTGCGATCGGTGGAAGCATCAGGAGTTTCCGTTGAGTCCCACGACGCGTCACCACGAGAGTTCATTGTTACCCTGTCCAGCGATCCATTGTGAGCTTCAGCGCCGATCGCACTTGCCACGAAAGCATCAGAGAGCCGAGTCGTATTAAGGTCTCGCATTCCTTACGCGAAAAAAGGAAAACGTGACGTCAGAATCGGGGCGGAGCTAGCGCGCAGTGAACCCGGTTCACCTGTTTCTTCTTCCTTTTAGGACATGTTGTAGAAATGCTGCGAACTCCGGTCGCGGCCGCGGCTTCAATCAGGTTGATCGATGTTTCGATGCTGCCTTTGCCGAGCTGTCGATGGGGCTCGACTCTCCGAGTAAGAAATGCTCGCTCCATTCCCCGATAAAATCAAACAAATTGTTTACATAGAAAACTGCATGCTCTCTCATTCCGAGTAAAAACTGCGGAGCCTGAAAATTGTGATGCTGGGATCAGGTCTTCCTCGCGCAGAGGACTCGGGAGGGAAAAGCCAGTCCGCTTATCCTCACTTATCTATTCTGCCGTGCTAAGGAAAAACGCCGTATGAAACTCTAGGCGTTGCCGAATTTCCTCTGATAAAATACGAATTTACCGGGGAAATTGTAAATATTTGTCTTCCGATTTTTCAGACCATTTTTTTCGCAATTTAATCTAAAGTTTCTGAAAATTTCAAGGAAAAATATGCATGAATTTCGTCAAAAATACATGTTTTATCCGGGGAAATTTGGCAACTCTCGAATGTTCATACGGTGTTCTTCCTTAGCACGGCAGTATTTCCCTCCTCCATGAATTTGATTGCATTTTGCAATCAGGAACCACTATTTCTGGCTCTCCCATGAAAGCACATATCTTCATAGGGAAACCAATGGCACTTGTGTTGTTTCTGAAATGGGCCAGAAATAGTGGTTCCTTATTGCAACATGTATAATCCAATTAGTAATCGTAATCTCGGAGTGTTATCCTCTAAGAAGAAGAGTCGAAAACAATATATCTTAGACCCCGCCTTAGCAATCGAAGTAATGTAAATGAGTGAGACCAAGGTCTAATTTGGAAGTCGCATCTCTTATTTCGCCTATTGGTGGTTGATGATCATGTTGTTGAGTTCAAAAAACGAACACGTAAATTTCGCCAAATGATGAGTTTCAATCCACGAGTAACATTGACTGATGAAATATTGTGCCCCAAAAAATTAACAAAAGGTGGATGATGGATTGCTGTTTTAACCGAACAACTTCAAAATATTAGCATTTTTAAAAGTAAAAATTCAGTAGTGCGGTCAGCAGCGGTTGGCGTGAAACTCTTAGTGCCTACAAGACTGCATGAATACTTCACGCATTGCGCCAAACACAGTGCGGTCAGCGTGAAACGCATAGCGCCTACAAGACTGTAGGGATACTTCACGCATTGCGCCAAACACAGTGCGGTTGGCGCGGTGCGGTGGCGCAAATTAAAATTATTAAGCCACATCCATGTTTATTCTTTCATAATTTTTTCGTTCATTTCTTACAAACGAAAGGCCTTTTCCACACAGAGGTAGGTTTACGGAACTTACCTTTTGCGCAAAGTTCCGGGAACTTTTGCTAGTGTTGACAGAGCTATTTCACAAAAAATGTGACCAACACGAGTAAACGCGTCTTATGCACCCCTCCTCCTCCGGCACGTTCAGTTGATGGTTTGTATCGATGTTTCAAAACAAATGAGAAGGGGGCGGCAAAATACAGGCGGCCCATGGGCGGCAAGTAGGTAAATCCGGGCCTGCCCGAAATGTTTCAGACTTTGTGTTTAGTTGTTTGTATCCTTGATTACCCGTTTTCTTGTGTTTTCTGGTGAAAATTTTCACTATAGGATCATCTCATTATGAGGTTTCGTTTGGGATGGACATGAAAGAAATCTTTGAGTTTCCAAAAAAGCGCACAAAAACGCTAGGTGGATATAGACTCAGGTCAGTCAATAACAAAATGTTCTTTTGAATTTCCCAATCTGGCGACGAGTTCCCCCGATTTGCGCTGATCCGTTGCTCCACACCCCCCCCCCCCCCACCCACCCCCGATCTGCATAAGAACAATGTAATCGGATTGGCGGAACAACAGAGTGGGACAAACAAATTGGCGGAACAACAGAGTGGGACAAACAAATTGGCGGAATGTTTCGTCAACGCGGACGGTCCTCGCCGCCATTTTGCAAAGATTATCACACTCAGCTTTTCTAACGGACTAAGCTGGGTTAATCGACCTTGAAAAGGCCCTTTTTTTGTTAACCTCTCAAGACGCTCCCCCCCCCCCCCCCCCATTCTTTTACGCCCGAACTTTTCTGGTGAATACTCGTCTGCCTAAATAACGCCCCTGATTTCTCTCTGCTAGTGTCCTTTTCGCGGTCACCTCGCCACGTTGGCGGATCCAGCGAATCGGGAACATTGTCATCCCTCCATTTAAACCTACGGAAATATATCGATTCTTGGAGGGGCCAGGTGCTCCGATAAGAATCGATTATTTAACACAGGTTTAAATGGAAAAAAACCCGCACTGGAAAAAAAAACACATTGGATCTAGAGTCCATACTCTTAAAAACATCGACAAGAAAAAGTACTCTTGATTCAATCAGATTTAAGCCTAAATCAAGAATCAAGCCTCTTAATTTGAGCGGATTTCCTTTTGATTTAAGCTTAAATCTGATTGAATCAAGAGTCCTTTTTCTTGTCTATGTTTTCAAGAGTCTGGACTCTAGATCCAATGTGTTTTTTTCCAGTTCGGTGTTGCCAAATTGCTGGCTCCGCCTCTGAATCCGAAGCTCGGGAATCGGGAACATTGTCATCTCTCCATTTAAACCTATGGGAACACATCGATTCTTGGAGGGCCCAGGTGCTCCGATAATAATCGATTATTAAACACAGGTTTAAATGGAAGGAACCCGGTGTTGCCAAATTGCCGGCTCCGCTTCTGGATCCGAAGCTCCGGGTCGCGATGTTCCGTGGAAGCGGAGCGGTCGGCCTGGCTCGGATATCGACGGGCAGTAGGAAGTCGTAGCTCTAGATCTCAATTCAGCGAGACATTTGAGAGACGAGCCGGATAATTAGCAATACAGGACACGTTACCCGCGCCGTCGCCGTCACATCGCCCGACGCAACGCGGCCGCGGCCAGCCCCCCAGCTCCGCGATTTCTAATCCCGGTTCGGAAACCGCGCCGCGGACCGTCCAATCCGGGGCCGCCGCCGAGTGGAGAGTGCCGAGTGGCGAGTTGCCGAAAGCCCCCGATTGTCCCTTCACTCCGGGCCGGAGCGGCCGGGCCGAGGCCGGTTTTCCCGACCGATTCCTTATGCGGACCGCTCCGTTCAACGATCCGCAGTGCTGCCGCGTTACTCGAGAGCAGTGATCCGATATCTCGGGATTTATCCCTAGATTTAGGGATTTTTCAGCATTTCTAAGGATCTAGGGATTTTTCAGCCTTTCTAAGGATCTAGGGATTTTTTAGCATTTCTAAGGATCTAGGGATTTTTTTTAGCATTTCTAAGGATCTAAGGATTTCCAGAAAATCTAGGGATATTTTTTTCAAGGTAAATTTGAGTTGATAACTGCTTTAATAACCTTAATTTCAGCTTTGAATCGACGGAAAATAAGCTTCCGTATGTATTTTGCTGCAAGGTCCTGCGTAGGTACCGCTTCTTTTGTATATTTTCAGCACTTTTGTACATTTGTTATGTAAATCGCCCCGTGCCTTCAGAGAGCGGCAAAATTCAAATAATGCAAGTCGATATAGCAAATGACGTCATAATCATGCAGGAAAAATTGCGATTTTTTGCAAGATCTAGGGATTTTTGGGGGATATTTGAGCAAATCTGGGGATTTCCGGATTTTTATCAAAATCTAGGGATTTTTTCTCTCTTCGTCCAGGGATTGAATATCGGATCACTGCTCGAGAGGAACTCTCTTAGGCTTGGAAATGAATCCGGAGTGTACCTCACTCCGGAGCCTGTTTCGTCCGCGGAAACGGAAGTGATAATAGTGTGGAGCTGATTCGTTACAGCGCGGCAAGTTACTGAAAAGTCCAAGGGTGTATAGAAAGAGCTGGGTCGGCTGATCGCAGACCGATCGCGGAGCAAATGTGAAGGCACCGTTAAAGGGTCAAAATGTGAATATGGCAAGATGTCTACAAGTCCGGAATTTCCGGAAAGTCAGGAAATAGTGCTGATTTTTTAAGGGCGGTCTGGAAGTTTTGTAAAAGTGCGGAAATTCCGAAAGTAGGTCCGGAATTATTTTCATTATTTGTCATTTTTTGTCGCAATTTGAGAGAGGAATTGAAATTTTTGAACTTTTTCGAATTTCGTCAATTGAAGGCACTGAAAAAGTACTGAATTTCTCGGGAATGTAATGAAGAAGTATTGTGAAAGTACTGATTTTTGGTCAGTCTGTTTTTGTAGACACGCTGTATGGCAAGCATGAAAATCTACTTACTAAGCTCCTAATTTTTTGCAATAGAAATTGTAACGCGCTTTCCAATGCGAAAAAAATAGTTAAGCTCGCTCTTTTATGCGAGGGAAACAGCAAAGCGCGCAAGTCTTAGTGGACAGCAATATGATGGCAACCTTAAAAATCCGAAAGCTGCCTCCAAAAATGTGAAGATGAGGAACTGTCTGCGCCCCTGGAAAAGTCATTGAAGACTTAGGGATATCTGAAGTATATTGTGTCTGCGTCTACTGTCTTGGCGCGGAACGTGCGCAAAAGCTCGTTTACCGTGTGTTGGTCTTCCGGGAGGAATTGGTGGGGTTGGCAACGGTGTTGTGAAGGCCAGGCCGATCTCTGCCCAAAGGCTGTCTCTTGGTCTCGCTCGGTCGTCGCCGTTGGCCGTCGTCCGTGTCGGCCTGGTCGCACGACCTCAGAACTACCGGCCACCGTTTGCAGCACACCCTGTCGCGGCTCACTGCTACCGGTCGATTAGGTCAGTCGCGCATGTCACACAATCGCGTCATCATATAGCTAAATTTATCAATTCACGTAAAAACAAGATTAATATATCCTCCCCAAAATGGGTCATTTTTTGGCGTATGTCATATTCGCTTCCACTGCCCGAGTGAAAATAAATCGGAAGATTGACGTTTCCGCACAAAATTTCCGATTTAAACATTTCCACAAAAAATCTTTCCGCAAATTTTATTTATTCACACAATTTTGCAACACCACACAGATTAATGTAATTTTTTTCAATATACTCTGAGAATGTGTTACATAGAATATCTTTCGGTGCAAAAACTTCCTAAGTTCTAAAAGTTAGAATAGTATCATCGTAAATAGGACAGGCCAAAAAAAGTTGAGCCAAAACTTGATGACAAGTCAATGAAATGACAGTTTTTATCTGATTTTGAATAGTAGGCATATTGTAATCTTAGAAGAGAAGTTCTTTTTCTAAACTACGATCGATAAAGATGGCGTTTGCGCGGAAATGTCAATCACAAGTTTTGTGGGGAAATGACAAAACAGAGGCTTTTGTGCGGATAAGGCATACCTCCAATAAATCGTCCTTTAAATTCTTGTCCTCGAGGAACAATTTCTCTGTCGGAGGAAAATTAATTTTTAGGGGTAGTTTTAGGGACTTTCGTCTACAAGCGGTTTTTTAACCTTATAAGGAGCAACTCTTCGCGATAATGGCAAACTTTCACTACTTTCGGTCAGTCAGAGAAAAAGTTTTCAAGAAACCCTCAAATAAGAGGAATTTCTCCTTGGGTAGTTTTCTTGAGTCTGTTAGGTATTTTACACGAAATACAACCAAGGAACACCTAGATACAACTCCGCATGTACATCCCGAAAGAAAATCGCAAATTGTTTTGTTTTTTAATTTGCGATTTTCACACGGGACTTTCTTCCGGACTTTTAAACGTGCCTTTTGGTCATATTTCGTTTGCAAACACCGGACATACGCCAACGTAATGCGGTGCTCGGAAATTCTCAATAAATGCCCTAAAATCCGAACATTATATAAATTGGCCAATCGACCATTAATTCGTTCTCCAAAGCGCTGAAGATCCATCTTGAGTCTGTCTGTGAATGAATGACATTCTAAGCTATTTGGACCGCGTTTAGCAGAAAGGAACCAAGTCACAATAGTTATTGCCAAACTTATCTGGGCAATTTCATATTTTGCAAGAGAAGATTTGTGCGGATTCCGTAGAAAATTTTAAGGAATTTGCGTCTTATGACGCAGAAAATTTACTGAACTTCGCGCTAAAATGCGCACAACCGTTTTCGCGTGAAAAATAAATTGCTCGACTAAGTGTGGCACTAGCCGATGTGGCTGGTTCCTTTCTGCTTGACGCGGTTCATTTTTCTTTTAGATCCAAGTTAGGGTCAAAAATGAGCCAAACGGGACACACCCTTCAGCATCTTCCAATTTGACTCATGAGTAATCGCCCCTCTGAAATTATTTGACAATGCAGAGGGCTCTCAGATTCCTGCAGAGATCATGCAGACTAATGGAAGACACGTACACTGATACTTAATTCACAACAGCATTGGTGAGCCGGACGGCGCGGCGTCAAAGAGGAAATAAACGTTGATGCGGTCTAATCTAAATATCATTACTTCCCCACGAATGTTCTTTTACACTTTGTGCTCACCTGCCGCGCCGCGCGCGTACGTGTTCAGAGATTGCGTCTGGATTCCTGTGTCTGTAAATCTTATTGCCCCCCCCCCCTTCCATAATTCCCAGTTCCAACTATCTGGTTCCCCGCTCGCACGCGTCTAATCTCTAATCGGGAGTACTTGCCAATTTTACTATTTGCGCTCTAAAGGGCACCCTCCGGGCTGATTATTGGTGATAGACAGAGCGATAGACAAAGAAGACATAAGGTGTATGGAGCGATCCTATTGGTTGAAATGGGTGGTTTTTGTAGACTAAGGGGTAAATGATGGGCTAACAAGATTTTTCGGTTTTCGGCTACCCATAGGTAATGATGGAAACAAAAGTTGAGCTGTTAGCCGATTTTTCAAATATATAAGCAACGATTGCGACTCAGGCCATGCTTTAATAAAGTAAAATAATGTGCAAGAGGATGTTAGGTATATTTACATAGATTTTACCTCAACATGGTGAACAATCAAAGTTTCGACCAACACTATGGTCTTCGTCTGTGCAAGGGAAAGTACATAGATAAGTAGAATTGGTAGTACTGTTTCACGTTATTAAAGCATGGCCTGGGTCGCAATCATTGCTTATATTTAAAAAATCGGCTAATTGCTCAACTTTTGTTTTCATAAGGTATCTCGTGGGTTTTCGTTAGTTTTAGTCTATACCTCAAGTATCCATCGCAATGACCCGCTTTCACCAATAGGATTCCTTTATATCCTTTTGTCCTCTTTGTCTATAAATTTCAACCATCAGCTCGCTGGTCTCGATATGAAATATGTGTGTGTTTAAAAATGGTTAGCATCCCTAATCAATCTATTTTCTTCATTTTATGATAATAATGGGGGTTTCCGAGAAATATCTTAATTACAGCGGCGTGGCGTTATTTGCGATGTATCGAGTGATCTGCCATATAAACCTATGGGGAAGGACCGACAAATAGGGTATTCGTAACGAACACCTGAATAATTGATTCTTTATTACAGCCTCAAATGGGGAAATATCGATGATCGACCATTGCCTCGCCTCGCCACTGCTTAGTTACTATAGTTACTGGATTCAGCCGTATATGAAGAACAGAAATGCAAAATCTTGTAAGCCTCATCAGGTGTCGCTAAAATTTTGTATGGCCTTATCACGGTAAAATAACCTAAATGCCCAAGTACATAATTTTTACGGCAATACTTAAATTCAAATGATAACTGCCCTCAAGTTGAATATATCATTCGCTTATTTTAAAATGTAATATACAATATATAGTTAAATTTCGTTTTTGTAGAGTTATATCATGGATAGTTTCAAAGCGTGCTGATCATTCATTTATTTTAAAATGTAATAATGCAATGTATATTTTTTCGTGAAGGCAGGATTATTGCATGGATGATTTCACGATGTCCTCAAAGTATTTTTCATTAATTAGCAAATGAAACAAGTAGTGTAGTAAGTAAAGTAGTAGTAACCGTGACTAGTTGACAACACAGTTCATGATCTCACAGCCTACCGTAGTTGTGGTGCAGTGCCGCAAAGCGCAAAGCGACTGCAAGGAATGAAATTCTGCGTTGTGCCCAGCGTGAACGTGCTGGTTTAGTTGTATTCTTTTTTTTGAAGGCGCTTTTTATTTTCAATCGATCCGTGGGCTCCCAGGAGTTGAAGATTTAACGGATTGAATCAGCCGTGATACCAACAGTTGCCTCGACACGTCGAATATGAAAGTTGAAGTTTCTGTCTCTCGATAAAAGGGGCTGCCTTTTCAATCGTTACCTTCATTTGTTTTTGAGAAAAACACGCTGTTTGACGACGAACTGATAAAGTTATAATAAGCATATACACTTCCGCTCAAGTTTACTGCCACCAAAGATTGGGAAACAATGAAATTTACTGTCAATACTTTCTTGCCGCCGTTCTGACATAGTCACATTTCAGTGGCGAGGCGTGATTATCGATGTCTTCCCTTTTGAAGCTGTGATGAAGAATCGATTATCAAAGTGTTCGTTGTAGATACCCTTTTTATCGATCCTTTTCTATAGGTTAAAATGACAGATTAATCGATGTATCGCAAAGCACACCACGCCACTGTTACATTTAAATATTCCGTGAATACCTCTGTCGCAGTGTCACGGAAATATTGGGTCACTTCTTTTGCACATGCCCAGGGTCACGTCGAATCCAGCAAATTGGCAACATTGTATTTTCTCCTTTTGAACCTATGGAAATGTATCGATCCTTGAAGGGGCCAAGTGCTCCGACATGAATCGATTATTTAGCGTAGCTTCAAGTGGAGAAAATCCCATGTTGCCGAATTGCTGGATCCGCCTCCGACTTCTTCTAAGTTACTTAATAATAATAAGATTTGTGCAAACGCCAAGTTTCATCATTCTGTATTACTATCTAGACACCATCTCTCGGAAAGTTTAAGGCATTTCCTCTTCTCCGTACTTTTTTTCTCTAAAATTTTGCCGATTTTTGCGCGTACGCAAATTAAAAATCACCGAAATTTTCTCTTTACACATCACTTCCACATCAAAAATCAGAAAAACAATTGAAACAAAGTAAAAATGTAAGGAAAATGGAAGTCGTAAAGATGTTATTAAATCCATCCCACTTTCAAAAGTGGAGTATTTTTCCCGAGGATTAACAGCCTTATTCTTAATTGTGAAGTAGATAAGATTAATTATACTTACTAGCATCATAGAAATCACGGCGTATGCTGCTGTCATTAACATGTACTCAAATTAAAAATCACTGAGATTTTCTCTTTAAAATGCTCAAGATGCATATTTTACGAACCAAAAATTTTCAAAATCGATGTGCAATTACGTTCTTTCGTCCGAAAAATGGCGGAATGGCCGATGAAACAACGTGACGCGCAGTGCTGCCCCGACCCCGGTCACGAACCCAAACATTTTTCCCGGTGGGTACCCACGGCCGGGTTTGTTTTGACGTCACATCATCCTCCTCGCGCCTCCCCCCTATGGAAAAACCACTTAACTCCCGCTGCAAACCCCTCGCAGTTGCGCGGTTTCGACCTCCTGTCCGCGTCGTCGGTCGTGGTCAGTGCTCACTCCCCGGTCGTGCTCATCAGTCCACCACCCGTGTCGTGACTCCTGCAACGTTGCCTTTTCTCCCCGAAAACCTCGGAAATCCAGAAAGAGCCTTTGAGTTTCCCGCTAAGTTTGGCATTACTGATGGCTTGCGGCTCCCGTTGGTCGCTGATGCTCACGTATTTGGGCTCCTGACACCCGACCGGACACCCTCGGGGAGGAGGGGGGCGGCGCACGGTGGATCGAGTCAAGAGGAGAGGTCGGACAAAATTTGGAAACTTTAAACGCTTACAACTCCGTTTGTACAAAACGTTGAGGTTCAAAAAGTGGCTCCATTGGTTTCCTCGTAAAATTTTCTTCCAGAAGCACCCCTTAAAATTTGAAATGTGATGAAACAAACATCGAAATTTGCAGTTTTAGTCAAAAATTTCATGTCCGACCTGTGTAATTGACTCGATCCACTGTGCGGCGCGTCAGGCTGGGACGCAATTAGCATATTGGGGGCCCCGCTCTTGGGCACTCCTGGGCGCTAGACCGGCGGTACTAAAATTTGAGGTTCTCTTAACTCTCAGCACCAGGCCCCGGTCGTAAATGCTGGCGGCGCTCCACGTCCGGAGTGTGGCGCAATCGGCAGGGTCCTTCGTATTCGGCCCTTGAGGATTTTCTCATTCCTCCAGCGCAGCGCTTACCGAGACAGTATATTTTAGAGGCCCATTACTGATACCTTTCCCACGAGGTTTATGATATTTTTAAAAGTAACGCTCAAATAAACCCAGCATGACTCGGAACCAGAGAGTTTAGCGATTGAGGAGCTTTCCGAGAAAATAGCTCATCTCGAAAAACCGCGATTGGGAACAATGCATTTGAAGTTTCCATCACGACCTTGGTGCCTCTGACGATGACTTACATCGGAAATTTGAGTCCAAGCTCCGATTCAAGTCACTTTCAGTGGTGAGATGACAATAATGGGAACGTCAAGCGTATTTTTCTCAAACGTTATATTTCGCTATGGCCCCTTTCTAAGGAAAGCTTTTTAGTTCGTGAGTCAGTTTACACCTAATTTGCAAAAACTTCCAGCAGAATGCTCACCCCGGCATTCTTCAATCATCATTAGGCGAATTTTAGTTGATTGTTTGTCAAAAAGTTGCTCATCAATCATCATTAGGCGACAACTATAGCTTTGACCTCCACACTCAACTTTTGCCTCACTCGATTGTATTCCTAAGATTGTTATTTGGGGGTAAAGTAACACCCCTCTCCCTCCAGGGAAAAATTTTGCTTCGACAAAATTTAATTTCTCAAAGAACTAAAGCCAAAAATCATTTTTAGCCTTCATACAACACCATGCAATAAATAGTCAAGTCAACATTTTTCAAAAGCAAACCTCACAAAAACTCGGAGCTTGTTTTCCGTAAGATCACGATATAATAAGTCACGCTACGAGAGCAGCCTCCAGGAACAAGAGGCGAATTGTCTCAGGCGCTATGCTGCCGTGCTGAGGTAAAACGCCGTATGAAAATTCGAGAGTTGCCAAATTTCCCCGGATAAAACCTGCATTTCTGAGGAGAGTTGTGCATATTTTTCCTTGAAATTTCCAGATATTTAGATTTAATTACGAACAAAATTGTCTGAAAATTTTCACGGATAAAAATATTGTAGTCGACACAACCAGCGGCTAGTTAAAAATGCGCCAACAACCATGGATGTTGATGTAACTACCGGGTTAGTTGTGAACTCCACCGCGGTAGTTATCGTAACTACCGCACGGTAGCTGGCGCATTTAACTAGCCGCTAGTTGTGGCGACCACCCTATTTTTTTCCGTGTTGAAAAAAAAAAAATCATTCACAATTTTTGCGGTAAATTGAGTTTTCATTGAAGGAAATTTGGCAACGTCTCCAACGGCGTTCCTCCCTGGCACGGGAGTATGGGTTTACGGGGGGATGCGGCGCACAGATGGAATCGCGAAAGAGAGAGTGAAATAATGAGGGTGAGGGGTGGGGCGGGGGTGGGCGGCGGGTGGCCGTAACTCTCCCGCTGCGGTCGGGCGACGAACGCGGAATTTATTCAGGACTCAAAACGAATCCAGGTCAAAGTCAGTGCAGCAGCCCTAGATTATTTAGTTACGTTTCGTAGTAGTCGAGGGCTCGTGCAACTCCAATTGAAGGAGGAGGAATGCAAGTAAAATACATAGAGACACAGGACCGAGGACCGTTCCATCGATCGGCTTCCCGCGACCTCAAGGTTTTAGTTGACCTACATCCCGACGCAAATAGCTCGCTTGACCCCTCCCCCTCGCCCCCTCCCCGCGGGTGCTGAATTCATCCCGGCGTTACTGCATCCCTGTCCCTTTTCTTCCCCCAGTGCACTTTGCAGTTTAGAGTCCTTTTGTTAGGAGCGTATTGCAATCTCGCTGTAATTAATTGATTGTGTTACATTCTAATTGGTTACTTTTTTTCGTTTTTGTTTTTTGGATTTTTGTTTTGTGTTTTGTTTTTTGTTTTTTGAAAAGGGGCGTCTCAATCTTGAAGGAGACCCTTAGTGAAAAATACGTGACTTACAACTTCGCTTATAGCAAGAGAAAACCAAGCTAGAAAGCTATAATACGTATTAAAGAAGCGCTCTGCTGTTTTTGTATGCAGGCGCATTTTTAGATTCCCTGAAGAAAATGAACACTGTTGAGATGAAAGAACTCACTCACCAAAATTCCTACCATCTATTTCGAGAGAAGTACACTGCAGCCAAAAAAATAAAGTACAGAAAAACGGGTTTCGTCCTCCGTGCTTTGACACCAGAAGCACTAAATAAAGTTATCATAGATAATCTATTCTAAATATGTTAGGCCCCTGCTCCGCCATCTTGTTGTTGAGCAAAATTGGCTCATATAAACGTGAAAATTCTTAACCTGGGTAGTTCATGCTTTCGCCTGTCGAAAGAACCGCCTAATTTAGTGCGGGTGCCAAAGTTTCCGTTAACTATATTAAAACGCGTATTTCTCACCGAAAACCACAGTTGCTTGAACTGAAGTTTGTTTTGTACGTATTGAAACTTCGGTTGCCTGGACAGGAAACTTTGGTACTTTATATGCACTGAAGTTAGGTCCTTGTAACCGCAGCTTTTTTCTGAGTGTAGGGCCGGAGCTTTAACACTGTTCAAACTTATCGATCGCCCAGTTAAAAACGACGGGTGTGTGACGTTACAATATTGCACAATTCACCGTGTGTTTTGGACATCTCTCTACGCGGAAACAAACGATCGAACGCGGATTAATCGGGGAGTGATTTCTGCGTGGAGAAGGAAAATCATTAAACTTGTCCAAACAATACATAGAACATCCAAATTTACCTCGCGTTCCTTACGTATGATTCTATCAGGGTTACGAATAATCCAAAACAAGTGACGTAATTGTGAGGGAGGATTGCAGACGAGTGTTTTTCAAGTAGAAGTCTTGAAATACAAACGTATTTGACCCAAATCCATATTCCAAGAAAATTGAAACTCTCGTCATGAGGAATGCCGATTAAGAGAGCTCGCCAATTTTCCTCAAGGCATCCTCATACTAGGGTTTTCAGAGGCTACAAACCTTCGCTGTTCGTAGTTTGAGTTTTAAAGTTATTCATGTTGTTTCATGCAAAAACCTACCACAGTGGTAGTATCAGCAAGTTACTCCGTATGTATACACCCTAAAAATTATTCTCGTATAAAATCCTTCGCGTGCATTCCTCATGATTTATCTTCTAAATCGGTTAGCTTCGCTGTTACATTTTTGAATCCTCATGCAGTAATTAATATATTTTAAGCGCCATAAATTTACTAAATTGCGACCGCATGCCACCCTTTTTTCCTCGAAGCTGCTAACTTGTAATTACGGTCGCGAAAATTCTTAGTGCGGTCGGAGGTATAAAAATGACAAGCGACCGCCTGCATCCATCCTGCTCTTATCCTTAATTCAAGTCTTCAATGCTCTCCATGAAATTATTTGCTCGCAGTCGGCTTCCCGAGGGAGGAGAGTGGGGGTTGTAATAATTTATCTGGCTGTCCAGTCTCATCCTCATCGGAAAGCTCAAGCTATCATTGGGCATTGCAGCTAAACACTGTTGTGTAATAATGTCTAATACCCTCTTTCACATTTCTTTTTATTTATTTGTCGAATTTCCTCTATCATTTGTTCCTCGCCCTCTTGGAAAACTCCTATTCTGCCAAGGTAAGGAAAAACGTCCCATGAACATATGCGAGGGTTGCAAAATTTCCTCCGATAAAACGTACATTTTGAGAAATGTCATAAATATTTTTTCTTGAAATTTTCGGAAGCTTAAGGTGAAGTTGCGAACAAAATTATGTGAAAATCTGAAGGAAACATATTTATTATACCTAGAAATTCGTGTTTTATCAAAGAAAATTTGTTAACCACTGAAAGTTTATACGGCGTTTTTCCTTTGCACAGCAGAATTCCTTATCGTTTCACTTCGGGCTTGATAGTAAGGAGAGGAAATTGTAGAAATGATCGATTGTGATTGTAAAGAAGAATGCATTAGGAAAATTGGGTTTGATGAACCGAATAGTTGGGATGATTCAGAGTATCATATTCTCCTTCCTTTTGTGAATATCCAATTCAATCTTTTTGGAAATCAAAATAGTTGTATAATGTTATTCGCGCTATCCTACTTTTCTACTCTGCGTTAAAGTCTCCGAGTACGTCAACGGAAAAGAGGCCAAACTTTTTTTCATCCTTGTGGACGTACGAGAAAGGTTTTTTGCTTCATAACCGTTACCGAATCTATGAAAAGGTATCTCAACTTCCGAAAAAAAATTTCCGAAACTTTGCACTTTGCGCGAAAAACGATCACTGGAAGCGCCTGCAAAAGTGAATGGATACTTCAAGCATCGCGCAATCTCCACCCGATCTCTAGTCTCGCTCTCGGTTGTTGACTCGCAAATCATGCCAAGTTCCGAGGTGGCCAGGCTGTTTGGAAATGCGTAAAGTACCGCGCGTACACATACACCACAAATTGGAGGGTGTACGCAAAAATAGAGCGCATTTTGGTTAAAACGTAATAAATTTATATCATCCATTATTCAAGGTCGTTAGCCCAGGCACTTTTCCCACAGCCTACGCAGTTCCCGAACGACTGATCGGTTAGTGGTTCGTGAACATTTCACACCCCTACAGCGTTCAATTGTGTTGTTTTTATAACAAATTACGCACCATATACGACATCGAGGAAGAGAACATACTCCAGTGACACCATTTCAATTTCGGAACCTTACGCGAGAGCCGAGGAGTCAATTCCACGATCATTGACGGATCCGGCAGATTGGCAACATTGTTTTTTCCCCATTTAAACCCATGGAAATGTATCGATTCTTAGAGGGACAAGGTGCTCCGACAAGAATCGATTATTTAACTTAGATTTAAATGGAGGAAATCCGGTGTTGCCAAATTGCTAGATCCGCCTCTGTCCACAATTGACATGGTTACGTTAAAAGGGAGCTTCAATTCCCAACATGATCCCTCTTTACCCCACCGTGCGAAGAGAGGAGTCGAATGCGGTTGTATGCTGCCGTGCTAAGGAAGAACGCTGTATGAACATTCGAGAGTTGCCTAATTTCCTCCGATAAAATGTCTGTTTTTCAGAAAAGTTATGAATACATTTCCTCGAAATTTTCAGAAACTTTAGATCAAATTACAAACAAAATTATCTGAGAAATTGGGACAAAAATACTCATAAATTATCCCGAAAATTAGTGATTTGTCGAAGGAAATTTGGCAACGCCTGAAGGTTCATACGGCGTTTTTCCTCTTCCTTTGTACAGCAGTATGCTGCCTTGCTAAGGAAGAACGCCGTATGAACATTTGAGAGTTGCCAAATTTCCTTTAGTAAGATATTTATTTCTAAGGAAAGTTATGGGTATTTTTTCACGAAATTTTCAGGAACTTTGGGTGAAATTGCGAATAACATAATCTGAAAAATTGAACGAGAAATATTCATGAATTTACCCGAAAATTCGTGTTTTATCAATCGAAATTTGGCAACGCCTGAAGGTTCATACGGCGTTTCTCCTCTTCCTTCGTACGGCAGTATGGTCCGTGTGATGGACCAGTCGCGATGTTCCCGCGATTGGTGTTCCGATACGATCGTTTCTCGGTACTCCGTAGCCGTAACGTAACCCAATAGAGTTCTCCGCCACCCACATGACTTATGGGTACTTCTCGTTCACTGACACAACCTTCTCGGAGCACTTCAATAACTCGCTGACCGGCCATTAATCCTATCTCATCCATCAGCTTCGCCCCCAGCTCTGGCCGTGATGAGACGTTCCAGCCCGTCCAGTTTAGGATCTAACGCTATCTATTTATGCAGCACTCAGATTGATTCGTATTTACATTATTCCGCCGCTTTATTTTCAATCACGGAACGTAGTCGGTTTCACTTTCTCAAAATTTGACTCGAAATTAAAATTTGCACAGGGTGCCTACCCTGCAGGTCTAAAGAATCTGAAAAATGGGTCAGTTGCGCAAGTAACAGAAGCATGTTAAGATGGTTACTGCTTATAAGTGAGGAAAAACAATTAAATCTGTTTAAACGCCAAATTACGTCCAGTATTAACCCTTTTTTGCATGGACTAATCGTTGCTTTTGGAGAGAAATTCTACTCTGTGCAGTATTTTTCGACAATAGAGTCGGTTTTTTGGGAACTCCTAAATCCCCAAAATCCTCCTCCTGAAAATAGATATGGAGCGCTGGTTTTTAATGTTGGGTTTCTCTCTGCACGTAGATATGCTTATAGATACTGAACAGTGGCGTGGGGTGAATTGCGATTTATCGATCGTTATGTCATTTAAAACTATGGAAAAGGATCGAGAAACGGGGTATTCGCAGCGAACACCTTAGTAATCGATTCTTTACCATGGGTTTAAATGGCATAACAATCGATATATCGCAATTCACGCCACGCCACTGATACTGAATACCTGCACTTGAAACGGTTTCCGAAGACGTGATAATTTCCGAAGATCTCAGACAGAGGGACTCCAGCGCCAGGAAAAGTTGAGCCTTCTTTTCCAGTAAGAACGACGAAGTGTTAATGAGAAAAATATGTAAGAACATGTCTAAGCCGGCGAGCTGGAACTTGCTAATGTTCCGTGTGTGGTCAGTCAGTCTACATGACAGGATGAGATCATACGCATGGACACTCATCACGTCTCTGTCAATACTTGTTTAGTTATTGACATTGATTATTGACTTCCACATCGACTTTCAGAATTTCCCTCTTTTCCTCGAGATTAACTGGACCGCGTCAAACAGAAATGAGCCGAACCTCATCAACAATTGCCAAATTGAATCAGGCAATCTCATTTTTTACAAAAAAACCGTTGTGCGGATTTTTGTGCAATTTTCAGTGAATTTTCTGCGTAGTTTGAAGCAAATTCCTCAAAAGTTTTAAAGGAATCCGCACATACGTTCCCTTGTAAACAATTAAATTGCCCAATTAAATTTGGCAACAGCTGATGTGGCTTGGTTCCTCTCTGCTAAACGCGGTCCAACTGGGGGAGGCATTGACACTGTTTGGCTTTGCCGACTTCTGAGACTTACTTCTCTCACTTCAATGTTGCTTAACATTCTTACAAAGATAGAGTTTTGATCGGATTACCTATTGATGTGTGATCGCGAATGTTTTTTTCCGAATTTAAATTGATGGCTTTGCCGACCTCTGTGACTTACTTCTCTCACTTCAATGTTGCTTAACATTCTTACAGCGGTAGGGTTTTGATCGGATCACCTATTGATGTGTGATCGCGAATGTTTTTTTCAAAATTTAAATTGATTCAATAATTTCCGGGTATAGTGGAAGAATATCCTGCTGGCTTTTCCTTCCTCGAATTGGGTTCTTTTTTGGATCCAGACCTGTCAATGATGATGAGCAATAATGAAAGTGACAAGAATTCACTGGAACACCCGGCAGGATTAACCGCGCGCGAGGACCTGGTCATCCTTCGAAAGGAAATATCAATGAGGAGCTCCTTGCATGCCACGGGGATTTACGATACACTCTTGCATGTCATAGGATTTTACGATTTAAGTACGTTTTTTCAAGTAAAATTTCGCGAAAATCTCGATGGTGCCGCTGTTTATCTCCCAAACAAACGCCCAAACTATTCTTAGACGCTTCCAAAGTTTATACCTTAATGGAGGAGATTGCCTACTAAGGCAATCTCCTCTATGGCGGCCTTGACTTTAAGAGCTGGGTAGTTTATTCCAGCGGAAACCTGTGGCATCATCGTACATTATTTCTCACAAAATTTTACGGAAGAATAGTTACTCTAATCACAAATACCCGTTGCATATAAGAACGTATATTTCAGAGTAAATCTGAGTTTCTCAAGTTTGCAAAGAGCAGGAACCTTAACCATCTTTTCTAAGTTGCTTCCTTTCGTCAGAAACTAGCTAACAATAGATGAGGGGCTCGGAAAACAAGGCGCATAAGTTTACTTTTTGAGGAAATGTAGATATTAATGATTTCAAGAAGTCTTAATGCATATTCAGTGAAAAGTTTGCTTTCAAATTCCCGTATTTAGCATAAAAAAATCAGTCTGATTTTTCTCTCCGCCCCAAGGAGCCGTGTGATTTCGAAACTTCAAACGCGTTTTTCTCGAAAGAGCAAAAACTGCACTTATGATCCTTGTCCTCCAAGCCCCTCAGATGTAAAGTTTTAGACTATAGTCAAGGAATTTCTAACTGTAAACAAGAAGTTTTTTCTTATAGTCAAGTACTTTCTTTCAAGGAGCGAGTAGTTTCTCTCTGAAGTTAAGAAGTTTTTGACTATCATCAGGAAAATTCCCGCCATTTCCCAACTTTCCATGCTCCCTGTAGACTTTATCCTTCAGGTGCCCAATTCGAAGTCTGAAAGATAGGTATTATCCTAAGGAAGTGACTTGTAGATGCCGGATTTAAGGGCGAAACTGGAGCGCGGCCAACATTGCAACGCCCTCTCAAATATAGTCGCAAGGACAAACTCCACAAACCTGACTCTCATCGGGGCCGGGACGGCTAGCGTGGACCAGGGAGGGACCGTCATCTACGGCCGGCCACAAGAAACCACCTCCCCGCTACATAACCTCCAATTCACATCCGGCCGCGGTGCGTCGCGTCGCCGACCGTGCCTCTCTCGTCCGATCCGGCACCGAGAACTAGACTCCCCGCACAGTGGAACGAAACGTCGAGAGAGATTAGACAAATAATTCCACCAAAATCGCAAATTTTTATGTTTAATTCCTCACATTGTAAATTTTTAAGGAGCGCCTCTTAAAGGTAATTTTACGAGAGAACCTTTCTCAAACGTCCACGTTCTGAATTTACGAAGATGTGAGCTTTTTAAGTCTCCATCTCGTGTCCGACTTATGTCTTCGAATGGCTCCTTTGTGCGACGGTCCGAGGTACAAGTCCAGATTCTACGGCGCCGACGCGACGTGGACTAGAGCACGCCGCCGCTTACTCATCCCTTCTATGATTGAGCTTCTTTCCAATCGAGTCTTCGCTTTTTATTGTCGGATTTGCGCAGAGACAATATATTTAAGTGACATTGCGATCTACCATACAGTATAAAAGTCACTTTCGGAAATCAACACTGGAAAAAAAAAACACATTGGATCTATAGTCCAGACTCTTGAAAACATTGATAAGAAAAAGGACTCTTGAGTCCATCAGAAGTAAGCTTAAATCAAAAGGAAATCCGCTCAAATTAAGAGGCTTGGTTCTTGTTTTAAGCTTAAATCTGATTGAATCAAGAGTATTTTTTCTCGTCGATGTTTTTAAGAGTCTGGACTCTAGATCCAATGTGTTTTTTTTCCAGTGAACGTTTAAATTCACCAATATGATGATTCATGAGTCATGAGCAAAGTGTCGAGTTGTCGGTTGAATACCGTTCGTTCCGTGCTCAGAGGCAGAGGCTGCGCAAAAGTTACGGGTGCTAGAGCCGTAGTTTCGATTGCTTCGGGTGCTGCACCCGGAACTTTCGGCTTTCGAGCCCGGAATGCGGACGGTATGTGTATAGCCCGTAAATTCGGCTTCCACGGTCAGAGTTTTTTTTTCTTATTTTCTTTCTTTCTTTCAGTGTAACTGTCAGCCCTGGAAAAATGAAGGAATGTACAGCATTTTATGAAATTCAACTAAGATCCGAATAACTTATTTGTATCTGAGACGGTAATAGCGGCACAACTCGCTCCATAATTCTCCCAAATTATTGTTTTAAGTGCGCATAGCTCCCAACCACCGGCCACCGTGTAAAATTGATCGTGAAATTGCGATTCCGTCCCTACGACTCCACTGATTTCCGCTTTTCTCCCTCCACTTTTTATTTGAAGACAAATTAAATTAGAACGCGGAACCGCGCGCAGAATACATAATCGGAGTTGGAGGTCGACCCCCGTCCATCCACGAACCCTGGATTGCGTTCTTACGGAGAGAACTTTAACAGGGTGTCCATCATCAGGATTTGAGGTCAATGAGGATTTAATCCCGATTTCATCAGGAATTAAGGGAAAATCGGTCGTATAATCAGGATTTGAGAAAAGTCGGCCGTCCGATCAGTGTTTGTTATCGAGGTATTTTTGTGAAGTTACACTCGTCGTTTTTAATCCCTAGAACTTAATTCCAGGGTTCTGTTTTTTCGCATACGCTCATGCAGAAATTTTAATTTTTCTCCACAAAAAATCAGGATTTGGAAAAATTATGAAATCAGGATTTAGCAGTCAAAAAGCAGAAAGAATCAGGTTTTCCCAAACTTAAAAATAACTAGACACCCTGTTTCAATAATGAGAGCGGGTCCGTTTGATATATCTGCCCAGGTAACCGAAATAAAGCGAACGAACATATTTTCGGTACAGGCTCTCATCCTTTCAGAAAATGACCGAAAAAACTATAAAAAAATCCTGAAGTTTGGCAACATGGACGTATTCTCCAGCGTAGACGCACTTCTTTCAAGCTTGTCTAACGAGCACATGACTTATGGTCCAGGCTAATCACCGAATCCATTGGCTCCAAGCCCCACTGACGCGTCTGTCGCGTCGTGAACGTGTATGTACTACTGCGCTCTACCATTGTTGGTCGCAATGTTTAAACGGAGCTCATTACTGCCGCGCTGAGGAATAACGCCGTATGAACATCCTGATGTTGCCAAATTTCCCCGTACCAAACATTCGTTTTTGAGGATATTTGTGAATATTTTCTCTTGAAATGTTCAGATACTGTAGATGAAATCGAAAATTGAATTCCCTTGAGAATTGAAAGGAAGATATCCACAATTCTCCTTGAAAATTCGTATTTTATCAGAAGAAATTTGGCAACGTCTGAAGGCTTTTACGGCGTTTTGCCTTAGCGCGGCAGATTATCTTCATAGCCATGATAGCTCGTCATTTTTCACCCGGCCAAAATCCTTAGCCGCAACCTTGAAACATCGTGGGAATTCGCCCATTAGTTTTTATGTTTACTCGAGGGGAACAACGGAAATTCTCCCGAGGCGCTGGTGGTTTTCTTTTGACTTAAAAATGCCTTCACGATTAAAGGTAGAAGAAAAGTTGGACACACTGGGAAAAAAACACATTGAACCCAGAGTCCAGACTCTTAAAAACATCGACAAGGGAAAATACTCTTGATTCAATCAGATTTAAGCTTAAATCAAGAACCAAGCCTCTTAATTTGAGCGGATTTCCTTTTGATTTAAGCTTAAATCTGATTGAATCAAGAGTCCTTTTTCTTGTTAATGTTTTCAAGAGTCTGGACTCTAGATCCAATGTGTTTTTTTCCAGTACGGGGTTAACTGAAATCAGCTTAACTGCTTCTCGTTGCCACATTTCTCTTATGTCTCATTTTTTAAAACAAAGAAATTAACTACTCTGCGAATGTAAAGTTTTTGTGAATATACCCTAGATTATCAAAAATATACTATACTTGCAACCTGCGCAATTTTTATTTAAAATTTTTTCTCATTTTCGCGCGAGATCAGGAGAAAAAAGCAGTGAAATTTTAAATTAGAATTTCCCAAAACTCTTCTGGTTAAACCGCAATTTACGCGGGGAAATTTGGCAACATTGAGATGGAGTTACGTCCTTTCGTGAAAGAAACGACGCGACACACAATGGACCGAGTCAATTTGGAAGGTCGGACATGAAACCTTTGACTAAAACTGCAAATTTTGATGTTTTTATCGATTTATTTCCAATTTTATGGGGTGTTTCGAAACGAAAATTTCACGAAAAAACCAACGGAACCACTTTTAAAACCTCAAAGTTTTGTATAAACGAAGTTATAAGCTTTCAAAGTTTCCAAATTATGTCCGTCCTCGCCTATTGACTCGATCCACTGTGCGACGCATCGTATGATTTTTTTTTTGTAGAGTATGCCCTTTAAGAGGAAAAACTTCAATAGTTTGTTGTGAACCTACAAAAGATTCCTATCACGCCGTCATCGCAGCTGAAAAGCTCCATATCAATAACCCGCCACGAAAGAGGAAAGAAGGTCAAAACAATTTCGCGGTTTGATTGCTGTATGTAACCTATCGTTACATCACTGTTTCACCGTACGTCTTTTGTCTCTCACACGTTCATTTTTTTAGGACCATCCTATGTATGACAGCCGAACGGCTTTGTATTGATGGACCGCCGCTCGGTATACAGAATTGCAACTTATCACGTTTGATGCAACGTCCCCCCGCTCTTCCCCCGCCGACACCTATTTGGGCCTCATATCATGGCTTCATTGTGCGTGAATAGACCAAATGCAGCGTTGCTAAATTTTTCCTCGAGTATATTTAATTCTGGTATAGAGTGAAGTAGTAGACTGAACTTCACTTAATCAAGGATGGAAACAAGTAAGGAATTTCTATCTTCATTCCTAACTGATTTTGTTGGCAGCCAGAAGTATGGCTGCACCAGCCAGATGTAGGTCGATTCAACCGCACTTCTGATTGATTCAACCATACCTCTTTCTTATGCAGCCACATACTGATTCAACCATACCTCTTTCTTATGCAGCCACATACTTAGAGCTGGCGCTAGAATGAATCAGATATATAGTTGAAATTATCCTAATCTTTCCGTGACGGATAATGTGACTAAAAAACGCACTCATTTGGACATTTATTCAAGGCTCCCTTAAAAAGACATTTAAGCTAACAGGAACCGCATGAAAATGAAATGTATCAAAAGGAAATGTGCGCATCGGATATGCGTATATCATAGTTCCTATTGACTCAAAGTATTCAAATAATCCCTTTTAGCATAAATACTTACTTTTTAAGATCATCCGTGGTCAATTCCCGGAAAAATCCCCAAATATCGTTCCAGGCAAACAGTTTTATCATCATAAGAGGTTCCTCAATGCTTTGTGAAGTTCCGAGAAAAACACGGCGGTGTCACTGTTGTCGTCGAAATTTGTTGTGTGTGAATTCAAAAGTCAAACCACATAAAAAAAGTAAGTAGAAGAAGAAAATGAAGAAAATCTACGAAAATTTAGAGATAAATGTGTTCAATATGTCAACTTGCATACTGGCTATAATATGTAGAAAAATGAAGGGACACTGATAGCTGAACGCCATTTTGGATTTATTGGTGATTTATTTTTTTGACAGGAGTGTCGGGTGCGGTGCCGTGCACCGACCCTCGTGTATTGTCACGCGTGTAGTTCAAAAATCGCCAATCGTCACTATTCTGCAGGGTATTCAAATACCTACAGCGCAGATCGCAGCTTTCTCGATAACGCGGGATTTTTAATTTAAAATCATTGTTCTACTGACGTGAGGCGTAATATCAGTATGAAATGAGTCCTCGAGAACATGGGGCTATACTGACACCAGGGCTCATCTTGAAAAATAGTCACGCCCTTGTGTCAGCGGAGCCACGAAACGAATGATATTAGTTCACCACGGCAACAATGGCACGAAATATACCACGATCAGGAAAGTTTTCAAATCAGCAGGGTGCTGTCATCGCAGAGAACCACTCCATAAAATCATTCAAAGAAAGATCTTTCGTGGACCCCTGCCTTTCAACACCCTCCAAAGCGCGATTAGCGGGCAAGGTCAAAGCCGTCGTTTTTCAGATGAAGGAACGTAACTACATTTCATTGTTTCAAAATTTCTACTTGCAAATTGTATTTTTATAAGATAAAAATTGGGCTATTTCAATTGAAAATTTCACTGACTTTTCCACTCATTGCCTCCAAAAATCATGAAAACTGTTGACAGCAATTGTTCAGTCACATTCCCGTAATAGATTAAATTATTTCAGCCGATTTTCCAACCGTTCGTTTAGAAAACGACGGGTTAGGAAACATGTATATTAAATTTCTTTTATTCCCGGTTTTTATTGGAGAACTTGTGAGGTCCGCATTAATAAGAATGGTTACAATCGTTTATAAGTCATAACGCATAATTTCTAAACAAAATGCGAATGTTATTCAAATTTATATGTGGTATTACGCGAACACTTTTTTGTGGCTAAGAAGAAATATTATGACTGTTCAGTTTCATTTTCAAATATAAATACACCTTTTATGGAAGTGAATTTGCTACAAATTAGTACAAGAGGGTAAATGGAGGCGTTATTTGGTAATCATATCGTCTTATTCTGCTATTGCCAGCGATTCATAATTTGATGTCTCTTTATGTAGACTATTGTGAATGCAATGAATGATCGAGTAATATCGTCACACCTCTCTTATAAATTTTGATCGCACGATACAATCACAGATTTCTTAAATATCCCGAAATAATCCTTTTCTCACTGTGAAATAAGATAGATCTTTTCCTCACCCTTGTATCAAATCCATCTCTCTTCATAAAAAAAACAAGGATCCCCGAATTTTAATTACCAAGTGATGGTGTAGGTTTCACCACAGGTGAAAATAAATAAAAGGCGCGAGGGGATAGGGAAGGGATCAAAAACTGACAAAAACCAAACAAAAAAGGAGGAAAGAATTCTGAACATGACTCGATTTAAGAAGGGGGTGTAATAAATTTCCATTAGCCGGCCTTATCTGGAGATCTCGGGGCCTAAAGATGCTCATACTCGAGGGAAGCTGAAAAATCCGATCGGAGAAGTGTTACTCTGGTCGCAGAGAAAAATGGTGGGCTTGCCTCTGCGGTCTGGGCGTCTGGGTGGGCTCCCTCCTCTCCGTGAATGATCGATTATCGATATTTCTCCATCTGCAGCTATGATAAACAATCGATTATTAAGGTGTTCTCTGCGAACATCCTGTCCATCGATCCTTTTCCATAGGTTTAAATGGCACCACAATCGATGTATTGCAAAGCACGCTACGCCACCGCTCCTCTCCAGGACCACATTCGGAAGATGATACTCAATATCTACTTATCAGTAATTATTAGGATCTAATAGCATCTTTTAAGTCAGTCACAAGATGTGCTGGCAAATGCATATCATTACCGTGCAGGGGCTGTTAATTTGTTCAGCTCTCCCACTGTAATGGCTCTAGACCTCAATTTTTCTCTCTCCCAGTGCCCTCTCTTTTAGCTCGCTGCATAGGACAATGAGATTGATAACTCCATCAGTAGCTTCAGTTGGAGTGCGCGAGGATAAAATTACGCTAAACGAGATTTTCTGTAATTATTGTTCTGTCTAAGTCCATACAAGCCGATAATATTGTAATAAATTTGCAGCGGAGGAGGTCAGTTCAGGTTGCTCAGACTTGAACGCATGGGAAAGACAGAACAGAGAAGATCATGCTATTAACTTCAGGTACAATTCGTCGTTCCCCTCACAAAAGGACGTAACTTCATTTCGATGTTGCCAAATTTCTCCTTGTAAATAGCGTTCATACCAGGAAAATTGTAGGTATTTCTATCTGAAAATGTCACTGAATATCCGTCTCATCTTATGCTAAAATCAGACACATTTGGGACAAAAATTGCATAGGTATATGCTTGTAAAAATTTTAAATTTTTAAGTAAATTTTGCAACCGTGGAGTGGAGTTACGTGCTTTCGTCTGGGAAACGTTGAATTGTGAGTTGTCAGAGTATAGGCTATTTTTGCTGTGATGATAAATGTTGAGAAATTCTGTCTCTCTTCCAGCTATTACTGATGTTCAATAAAGATGCAAGAAAAGGTTCGCTCGCTCTTCCTCCCCTCCTTCTCGAAAAATACATTCATTGTAAATTACTTTCAGTGTATCGTTTGTACGATTGAAAGTGAAGGCATAACTGAAAATGGTAACAGAAAATTTCAATATTCTGCCAAACGTACAAGCGATCCGTACTTCCGGTTTTTTTGGTGATATTGTTTAAGATACAAATACTTCATCATACTGAGGTTTTATCTTCGTCTATCATTATAGTTTCACGTAGAGAATTTTAATACACCAAATAGGAATGACTTCAATTCATTTTTTAGTGCAGACCTCATGTGACAGGCACTGGATATGAATCACAGTTACAAATTATTTTTAAGCAGTTGAATCGCACGACATGTAGGGCAAGAGCTCTTCGAAGTCAAAATCGAAGTGTCACTCGTCTTTTCTCACGCATATGATGTAATTTCTTTCCTTTTTTCGGTTTTCTGTCAGCAGACTAAAGCAAATCAATGAGACAATACACATCCAAAGCTTCCATTGTTTTTTCCGAATGACCCAAATTTCCTCATTGGCGGATCCAGCAAATTGGCAACATTTTTTTTCTCCCACTCAACCTATGGAAATGTATCGATTCTTGGAGGGGCCAAGTGCTCCGACAAGAATCGATTACTTTATATGGATTTATAAGAACAAAGTCTGAAAACTTGGGAGTAATTTATTCAGAATTTTTCAGTAAATTATTAGTGTTTTAGTCAAGAAAATATGGCAACGTCTGAAGGATCATACGACGTTTTTCCTTAGAACGGTAGAAAAGGCCTACGTGCAAACATGTCCAGTGGCTTGGTTCTTTCTTTTCATCACGATTTAAAGGGCTCATGAGTGTGTAGTATTAAGTACTCTTTTGAAAATGAACAGTTCAGTTAGGAGTAGTACACTAGTGCAACGTAACAAGCGATCGTTCACACACATTTATACGAGGCGAAACCATCTCTCACACCGGGTGATGAGTGAAAACAGTTGCGACCATGGCCTGGCTCTTGTTTGCGAAACTGCAAGAAAATGTGCAACTGCAGATGCTCTTTACAAACAGTGACACTTTACGATAACAGCTGTGGAGTCTATTTTGCGCCGAGGCCTCGCATAGCCCCCGATACAACCCGTCACTTTTGAACGACGGAAAGGGACGACATTTATACCGAACCCTTGGGAATATTTTAAATCTCGCGATTCCGCACAATTTTATTGGACCAAGATCCAATTGAGTAAATAAGCTCACAGATAGTCACAGGGCTGTAAAAAGTTTTGGCCAGAATATCATGCTCAAGGAGCACACATACTATGCTGAGCTCCGAAATCCCTCCTAAAAAAGAAAATTGTATCGCTGTAACCATAAGTATCTTAAATCTCCCCCCCCCCCCC
>NW_017547292.1:3141855-3211874 GCF_001854935.1 Bemisia tabaci
GAGGGAAAAGAAAGCGGAAAGCGAATCGTAGGCAAAATTCGCAGGAATTGCGTCTGATCCAGGCGCGGAGCGCGCGCATCGGAGATTTTATCTGAAACAGATGCAAGCCCAGTTCCCCGCGGTCCCCGTGCCCGATTGCCGGGTGCAGGAGGGGCTGGGTGCTGGGTGCGACTCCGACCCGATGAAACCATTCATCTCCCGACTCTCCGTTCGCCAACCTTGCGAACAACGCGGATGCGCCGAACCCACATGCGTTCCGCCGCGCTGCGGAAAAACGCCGTATGAGTATCCAGGAGTTGCCAAATTTCCTCCGATTAAACGTGTATTCTTGAGGAAAGTCACGAGTATTTTTCCTTGAAATTCTCTGGAACTTTATGCGAAATTTCGAACACTGAAAAAAAACACATTGGATCTAGAGTCCAGACTCTTAAAAACATCGACAAGAAAAATTACTCTTGATTCAATCAGACTTAAGCTTAAATCAAGAACCAAGCCTCTTAATTGAAGCGGATTTCCTTTTGATTTAAGCTTAAATCTGATTGAATGAAAGGTGAGCGCCTTCCATTTTTTCTTATGCAACACGCGCGTCCATACAGTACGAATAGTTGTATCAAGGCGTTATTATTAACATCCTTGAACGCGTTGCCTTTATTGACTAAAATTTTAGCATGGAAAGCTCCTTTCCAAAATGAGCTTTGAACTCTATAGTTTAAACATTTATTGAAGAATTTTACCATCATAAGGTTTCGTTCGGAATGTATAGAAACAAGATCCACGAATTTTAAAAAAGAGACACACAAAAACACCCATTTTTTGACAGCACACTCATTAGTCTTCAGTTCATCGGTCAACTGACGATAATCCCATGTTTTTTCTTTAAGATACATTTTTCCCCATCGCTACATCCACCTCATTTAAAAATTATTCATCGCTCCAAACCACGCTCCTAACGATTCTCATTGAAATGGAAGTTTTTACATTGTCACTCCATTGATTATCGTATGATGATCTGCTTTGTACGGAAGCCCTGAATTTTGGTCTCTCCCCTTTCAAATACCGCGAATTATGTTTTCATAGTGTTTAAACGATGTTTTTGTTTCGTGAAGTAGCTATTCAGCGGTGCTCACCCTCCAACTCGAAGCTATAGTGATCATCAGCACGCACCCTCAGGACCAAATATACTCATGAAATCGGTAACATTTCTGGAGGATATTTCCATAAATCGAAGAGGATATTGAGGTGTTAATGTCGGTGAGAGACAGTTTTATGACGGTGGATTTTCAGGGGTAGAAATCACATTGTTGCCACTCCTGGCGACGGATAGTGGATTGCGTATGATCTTTCATTCTGCATGATCAAACCACCAAACCCATCTATTATGTTTCCACTATCGTCGGTCTCCCGGTGTAAGGACGTATCTCAATTTCCCCATGAACCCCACAAAGCATGAATTTATATGTAAACCGAAGCTCACGTTGATTTTTAGATTCGCTCTAACGTCAGACAGACGACGCTATGCTGCCATGCTAAGGAGAAACGCCGTATGAGCCCTCAGACGTTGCCATTTTTCCATCAATAAAACACAAATTTAGCTGGAAACCTGTGAAATTTTTCCTCCAATTTTTCACAGCATTTGCATTCGCAATTTGATCTAAATTATCTAAAAACCTCAAAGAAATATACTTTTATCTCTCCTCAAAAATTCATATTTTATCGCAGGAAATGTGACAACTTTTGAATATTCACACGACATTTTTCCTTAGCACGACGGTATGGACAGGGTGTCTACAAGTCCGGAAATTGTATTGATTTTTTAAGGGCGGTCCGGAAGTACTGAAAAAGTGCGGAAATTCCGAAAGAAGGTCCGGAATTTCTTCATTTTTTGTAATTTTCGTCGCAATTTGAGCAGGAATTTAAAATTCGTCGAATTTCGTCGATCGGACTTACTGAATAAGTACCAAATTTTTCTGTTAAGGAGATACTGAATTTCTCGGGAATGTACTGGAAAAGTACCGGACAATACTGATTTTTGGCCAGCCTGTTTACGTGGACACTCTGTACGAATAAAAAACCACCAATCTGACAACCACGTCGTCGAAGACGGAAGGAAACCAGGAGTTAGGCCAGGGCGAGCGGCAAAAGGAAGTGCGAACGCACTAAATTAGGACGTTACGACCCCCAGCAGATGCCGCTTCGGGTGTTGCGCGGGTCGCCGGCTCTCCTCCGCGCAGGCGCAGCTGCATCGGCGAGCGCACTCGGCGCGGGGCCCACGCAGCGCGATGCAAATTGCATATCTCTCGGGCGCTGCGTACTATTATCACCGGTTTCGAGTGAGTAGTGCAGCACCGATTCGAAGGTCGGAGCGGAGTCGGGCGCCGGCGGAGGGCCCGCAGCTCAGTTTACGATCGGCATCGGCCTCTCGACCACGTGGGTTCGTGGGTGAAGCGTCCGTCTTCCGATTTCCGCCGCGTCTTTCGTTTCGCTCGCGTTGTGCAGGGGCCCGCGCCCCGTGGATTACCGGTGGCCCACTTTGTGGCAGTTTTTACCCTCGGATCTCAGGTGTTATGACTCGGTCTCGAATGTGCTCTCGGCAATTAATCGTAATTTTTCTAGTATATTTTTGAAGATGATTGAAAAGTGGCTTTGTTATCGTTTAATGCATATTTTGTGTGTGTTTTCTGATCGATTTTTGTTGTGAAATTGTTCAGCAGTGAAGAATTATCCCCGTCGAATTTATCTGAAATTTATCCCAGGAATGAAGAAGATTAGATATTATCACATTTATAACTGATTAAACCGTCCAGTAGTAAAGTGTCAGCTTCAGTATCGTTAACTGCAGGTCATCAAATTTTTGGGGGTTTTTTTTGGAGGGGGGGGGGGGGGGTTGTATTGAACGTTTCAATCCCGAAAAAATTATGCCAAAATAATTTATTTTCAACAATAGCACTTGCCCAGACACCAGGCATTCTAGAAACCGGAATATATTATCAGGGGAAAATTCGTGGGATGCAAGGAGTTTCTTACAAACCAAATGAAAACTCAGGGCTAAACGTAGTATCCACACCCTTGATGTGGAATAAGGAATAGAGCTTGTTAATCGCTACGAAAAATAAATACGTTTCCTTTAAATATCGCGACCTCAAAGTTCGGCTCGATGACTGTCTAATCCGTCGATTCGAACGTAAAAGATCCAGAAAAGCGGTAAAATTGTACATTTTACGGTAAAATTTACTAAAAAAACATTTTAAATGACTATTTTCAACCGTTCCTACCGAAAGTTCCCGGAAAATAAGTATCAGTATGATGAAGCGTCTGTGTGGAGGTGGCAGCTCCACATACTTAACCTCTTAACCCGTCGAAAATAATGCATCCATTGTACACGGTTTAGATCTCCAAAGTTATGAATCAGCATTATCCAAAGAATTTTCTTATAAAGCATAACCCTCTCCGGACCCCCCTTTCCCCCTCGAATAAAGTCCACTATAAAGCTAACTGACCCACCATTCCGATGAAGTTGTTCCGTCGATGGTACAAACCTAGCGTGACGAAGTCATACAAATGGACGTATTTCTATCAAACGGAACTATGTGCTTTAAGACATGAGCCCTGCGGCCCATAAGAGCATATGCATAACAGAGCTCACGTCATAATGCACATAGTTCCGTTTGGTAGAAATACGTCCAAATATCGGAGGAACCAACGCAGAACAGAGCCACACAAACACATTGAAAAAGGAATGACTCTACTTCACGCGGCAATCCCAACCTCGGGACACTGCGTAGAACCGGTGGTGTCCGAGGGGGCTGGAGGGCCGGGGGGTTCGGGAAGGAAAGGAAGGGGGAAAGGGAGACGCAGCAAAACAAATCCTTTTAAAATGGTCCATCCGTGTCGTATTGTTTGGTCCAGACTGGAGCAGCGCCGGGTTCTGGAAACTGACCGATAGAGGAACAAGAGGTCCTCGAGCGATGATTCTATATTTTACGCCTGGCTCTTCCGCGGTTAGTGGGATCCGTAGATCCGAAACCATCACGGACCAGTGGCGTGGCGCGCTTTGCGATGTATCGATGTATCGGCCATTTAAACCTATGGAAAAGTATCGATAAACAGGGTGTTTGCAGCGAACACCTTAATAATCGATTCTTTACCTCACTGGAAAAAAACACATTGGATCTAGAGTCCAGACTCTTGAAAACATTGACAAGAAAAAGGACTCTGGATTCAATCAGATTTAAGCTTGAATCAAAAGGAAATCCGCTCAAATTAAGAGGCTTGGTTCTTGATTTAAGCTTAAATCTGATTGAATCAAGGGTCATTCCATTGTAACGGGTGTGACAACAATTTAACTTTAAACAAGAATTTGAATTCTTTCTTGGGGTTTAATTAAAAAATTATCTGCAGTAGCAGAAAGAACTTTTTTTATAGATCATTCCACTTTATCAGAAATTGTTTTTACATTGTTCCATTCCTCAGAAAAAATTAAAAGGCATGCGTAACGGGTGTGACCTATTTTGGAAGTGAGTTTTTCCTCAGTGAGTGTAAAGTGGAAACTCAGCGAATTTTATAAATGTAAAAATCTGATTAAATTATATGATGAAGCCAAGAGTTTTTGCTTCAACTGCCGATGATCCGTTTTCGATTATCTGTTTTTCTTTCCCTGAAAAATGGGAAAGTTTGCGTAACGGGTGTGACGTAACGGGTGTGACAGATTGTCTCTCTGAGGTCCATCATTTCTGAGAGAGTTTATAAGTTAAAAAACTTACTTTTCTTCTCATACTCTTATTGTAGGCAATCCTAAGCAGTAAATCAATCAACAATTTGACGCATTTTAATGTAGAACATGCCAAAACTACATTTTTCTACAAGGTGGCCCAGACCTACCGTTTGCGTCACGGGTGTGACGTAACGGGTGTGACAAATTGTCTCTCTGAGGTCCATCATTTCTGAGAGAGTTTAAAAGTTAAAAAACTTACTTTTCTTCTCATACTCTAATTGTAGGCAATCCTAAGCAGTAAATCAATCAGCAATATGACGCATTTTATGTAAAACATGCCAAAACTACATTTTTCTACAGGGTGGCCCAGACCTACCGTCCCAGGGCTTTTCTTCGGGTAACCCAGGATTCGCCTTTCGTCCCCGCGGTCCTGGACCTCGCATGGCTCAAATTAACCAAATAAAAAACCCTGGCACGGTATGTCTGGGCCTATAATAAAGTGAAAATATTTCAATCAAATCGGAGAGAGTTCAACGAGTTCTATTTGAAGTCCTTTTGAGATAAGGTGTGTTCACTTTAAATACTGAAATATGGCAAAAAAAGTTGGCTATCTCTCTCTTATTAGATGTATACATAACCTCTAATTATGCATATGAGTGTATTTTTTGTGATAACCATAGAGAAAATGGTGAGAAGTGAGACAACATCTGCATTATAGAAGCCTCTTCTCACTGGTCACACCCGTAACGTGTCACACCCGTTACGCATTTTTGCCCATTAATTGTTGAAATAAAAATTTGGAAAAAATATTCCAAAGCTGTACTTGACTTGAAGACGTACGGAAAAAATTGGCATCTCAAAATGACATGAATTAAAATAGTTACATTAAAAAACCCATGTTTTGCGTAACGGGTGTGACAGTCGGTACACTAAGTTTTAAAAGTTACATATAATATACAGTAATTACTTTTAAAAATTGAAACTTTGCAGAAGCACATTGAATCAGTTTCTTGACAACTGCAAGCATAACCTGAAACTTGGTTTTGGCGGTAACACCAGAAAACATTGCTACCAAACTGTCACTCTTTTTACAGTAGGATGAAGTTAAGCAACGGGGTTACAAAACACGTAAAAATTGCGAGAAAAAAAAACGAAACGGAGGTAAACCATACATATTTCCAAAAACTAGGAGTATTAAGGAGTCCAAAAATAAATATCGTTGGGTCATTTGGAGGGGGAAAAAAAAATACCCCCCGGACTACCTAGGCGTGGAATGACCCTCAAGAGTATTTTTTCTTGTCGATGTTTTTAAGAGTCTGGACTCCAGATCCCATGTGTTTTTTTCCAGTGCATAGCTCCAAATGAAGAAATATCGATAGATCGGCCACTGTCACGGGCATGATTCCGCTCTGACAGAGACCTTATACATATATTACGAATCAGGGCGGGTTCATCTTGAAACAGCGTAGCTGCAAATCTTAAATTCCTCTCATATTTTATTTTGTTTACCAGAAATCTATGCAACAGTTTCACTAAAAATTTTGTCACTATCTTTCTCAGAATCCAAGGAAAATGCAGAGAAAGTTTCATTGCGTTATGTTGTTTAACTCTTTCACGGCTGATGATTAAAATGCATGTACAAAACTACAGGCAAATAAGACGGAAGGAAAATGGAGTGATCCTATTGTTCAAAACGGGTTGCTTCCATAGACTGAGGAAGAGAGTGATAATTGATAAATGGTCTCCTAAGGGTACCATTAGTTTGTCTATCACTCACCTATCTTGTCCATTGCAACCAACCGTTTCAACCTAAGATAGCTCTATTTTCTTTGCCTATAGCTTTGTCTATAGCTCTCACAACCCAGTTCAAGAATCAGCCCGCTGTTAATACAAATAAAACACGAGTAGACTTAGGAGATTCAAAGAGGGTCAAGCCTGTGAAAAACTTATTACTCGAATAAATCGGAACATGTTTTTTTCTCAGCGTGTCTTCCATTCTAAGAAATTCTCCAGCTCCGAGATCTAGGTAAAGTCTTTATTAAAATGTATAAATGGGAAGTATGCGAAAGGCCACATAAATAAGATTCAAAAACAATTGACGTCCATCGATCGGGTTTTTCTATCTTTATTTTTTATACGGGAGTTAAACACCACACGCACCGTTTGAAGTTGTAGAATCCTTGACGCTATCAAACGGCATTTTTTATTCCAAGACTTATGAATGGATCTTGAAACGTCGTGGCCGATATCGCGGTAATTAGGTAGAAAAACGGTTGATAATTATTGTAAACGAGGTAATTGTTTCTCTCTCTATCAGCGCGCAGAACGAACGAACACAGCTACCGTTGGAAGTTGTAAAGAGAGTTACCTTGACACTATCAAAATGCACATTTTACTGAGAGACTTATGAATGGATCATGCGCCTCGCGTGTCTTACTTATAGTAGACATCTGTATTGTTGGCCTTAACCTTGTGAGGAGTGAGGCTGCTGACGATTTCATGAATGAATTTGCAGCCGGGGCTCTTGAGAGGTCAAATGTCGCAATCCTTTGCTCTCACGCGCAGCATAATTGATTGTTTTAACGAGTTTAATTACTATTCCGGCCCGTCTCATCAGTGTCATAGTGTCCGTTCTGTGGATGTAGATTCTATCTACGCTGTGGGTATCCGGTCTTGGCCTATACATTGTAGGTGCGACATAGTAGCCTGTATGGCCCGTTAATTAATGATTCTTCTCACTACGGTCGAAGAAATTTTCGAAAAATTTCAAAATTTCAACGAAATTCCGTTGTGCCGAATGGTAACTTGCCACAATTGTCTATGGTGTGGTGGTTGCAGCGCTAGCTTCATGATCGGAAGGTTCCGGGTTCGATTCTCGGCCAGGCGACCTGAATTTAATGGTCTTAAACAATGGTTGCCTGGGACTGAGGGGGGACGGGACTAAATCGCAAGGATTAGCCTCGTGGGCTATTTGAAGTAGTAAAAAAATGAAAAATAATAAAATAAAATAAAAAAAAAAATATTTTACGTAAATTCGGTTAGAAGTCATGAGATTCCATGAGAGATAATAAATGGATAAAAAAAAGCACGAGTTTGTTGTGTGATATGGACATTTCCTATTGAGAATGGTAGTACACGAATTAATCGTGGTCGTACCCCAATAAATTAGGTTACTAACCCAAATTTTGCGGTACTACCACAATTTATCAGAAATGTCCGTATCATCCAACAAATTGTGGTAAGTACCACAAATTTAGGGCATAACCCCTAACACTTTTTTTCCGTGTACTTTCTTTGTAACAGGTAATCGTATCCGAAATAGAAAACCCATGCAGAGTAACAGATTGTATAATTTTTTATTTAGTTTAATTACATCGCCTACTTCCCTCATTTGTTCTACTCTGTCTACAGAATTTTTGCATTTTCAACAGAATTCTTACCCTGCATCAAAGTATGTAAATTCCACCTTACATTTTCCAGCAAGCTTTTTTTTTTCACTCAAGTCTCCATGATTGACACTGAATTAATGTGTAATACGAAGACAAGAATTTTCGCCATTTTTTTGAGGAAACTGCTTCCTTGGCGCGTATATATTCAGAAATGCAAGTGGCCGACGACCCATGCATCTCAACCATTGGGACGCACAAGCACAATCATAATATCGCCAATTTGTCTTGATGTCACAGACCCAGGATATACAGCAGAGCCAGTGGCCAAGCGCGAAGCATCAGCCTTCGATAGTTTCCCCTTTGAAGCTACGATAAGGGATCGATTATCAAGGTACACTCCGATAATCGATACTTTTCCTCTGTTTAAATGGCGGATCAACCGATTCGTCGCAAAGCACGACAGGGCACTGATACGGCGGAGTGAGCCTTGGAGACAAGCAATTTGCTCGACATGTTTTTAAGTGCTCTTTACGGTATTGCGCCGGGTTTCGCAGCGGTACCAGAGCCGATATTTATGGCTTCCGCTGGGGTTTTTGCTCCAAATCGAATTTCAATTTCAAATCCGGGCTTGTAACCGCGATAAAACGGTCCGTCGCTAATGTCATCAGTCATCGGCCGGTCGTTCATCTGTCTTCAATTACTGGTCACCTGTTTTATTTAAACCGACGGGAACGCGACTCGAGCCTCGCGCAACGCTACGTCGAATGCTGACCAACCGGCTGTGATACGCAGCTACAGCCTTGAGCTGCCCTTTGTTTGGTCAAATATTTGCTCAGTTCCTTATGCAGTAGAAGACAATTTACAATTTAGGTATAAAACTTCCTCAAACATATTATTTTTCAAGTCTAATGTGATGTTAATATATTTTTGGATGAACCAGCTCAATAGGTTTTAATTCTTGAATTTTCGAACAGTAGAATGTGCCCTTGGTTCTTGCAAATTTCTTCAAATTTTTCTATCGAAAATATTAACCCAAGAAAAACGGAAATGAAGTCACGTCCTTTGAGCCTCAGTCTATACGCGTATCGCCGAATGAGTTAATTCTTATGATACTGTATCTTAGAGTATAATAATGTCTGGTTTTTCTGTTCTGCGTTGAAGTCTCTGAAGTGATCTCTGCATTCTGATCCAAACCCATACCGTTCATCGATTGCTCCAGTCTGGAAATTAATTCCTAGTAACTAATACATACATGTTCACAATCAGCAATTGTTTGAATAGCAAAAATACAAATGAAGTCATCCTTCCTTTGATTGACCTGTGTCCGTGTCTGGCGCAATCCGTGGTCCTTTGCAGCCATTATTTTACGTAAAATTGAATAAAAAAGCTGGAATCACTTCAGAGACTTTAACGCAGCTAAGAAAAGTAGTCTCGTCAGGAAGAGAAAACAAGGGGCGTTCAGTCACAGCTCATACCTTGTTTTGTAGCCTATTCCCTAGTTTCCCAGAAAACTCGTATTTTATAAAGAACATCGGCAACGGCCGCAAGTTCAAACCGCGTTTTTTTTCATTAGGGCAGTAATGACGTAATTGTTAATATTTTGACGTATGGGTGACTGTCAGAGGGCACCGGATCGGCAACGCCGAGAGGGATGGAGTGAAAACCCTCCGACATCCGTGTCGGAAACTGTTACCCATCGATGATTAAGAGGTCAATTAACATGCGTCGGAATGTTTGAGCATCGATCTTTATCGACAGCCCGGCTCGTGATCCCGCTCCTGTGCACGGCGCGGCGCACAGAGGATCGAGTCAATTCGAGAGGTCGCACATGAAATTTTTCATAAAAACTGCAAATTTCGAAGTTTATCGTCTCATATCTTACATTTTAAGGGGTGCCTTCAGAGGAAAATTTCACGAGGACACCAATGGTACCACTTTTATAACCTCAAAGTCTCGTGTAAACGGAGTTATAAGCGTTTAAAGTTTTCAAATTTTGTTCGACCTCTCCTACTTTGAAAAAAAATTCTCGGCGTTTTTAGGGAGGTCCGTCGGTACCTTTACCATCTCACTTTTTTTCACCATTCATTGGTAATTTTACCAAGACAGACTGGTAAGCTTTCCTACAAACCAGTATTTTTACTTTTTTTTCAGGTAAGAATACCACTTTTATTGGTAATCAATTCCCGGTAACTTTGCCATTTTATCCCGGTAATTCTACCGCGGTCGATATAAAATATCGGCATTTTTACCGAGGTCCCGTAAAATTACCGAGAAAGTTCAACAATTTTACCGAGATTTCTCGGTAAAAGTACCAATTCCATTAATGGTAATTTTACCAAGAAAAAACTGGGATCAAATAGAACCCTGAATTCTTGGTAATTTTACCCTTTTCTTAGTAAATACGCCTATATTTTTTTTCAGTGTAACGATTCGAACCACTGTGCGGCGCGGGTCGGGCAGGAATTTTTCGATAAATCTGGATAGTCGAGGGGTGTAATTACGGGCGTCGGATGGGCAAACAAGGGAGCGACGCGACGAGCGACGACGCCGGACACTTCCCGCGGATAATTGATCGTTGAGGGATCTGAATTAATAACATATCGATCCGGAGGGCGATAAATCAGAGCACCCGACCGACGACTGGATGCATTGCCTACGATTATGAGGTCCGCTAATTGGTGACGAAGCCTCCGCGTCCATTCATTCTAATCAAAGAGGCCAAACAACGCGCGCTGTTACAATTACGGCCACGGCCGTTTTTTCGACGCGATTTTTTCACCGGTTTGATCCTGAATTATTGCGGTGCATGCTGTGCGTGCGGAATTCTAATTGAATAAGGCTATGATTACAGTCGTTTTTGAGATTTCTCGCGGCTTCTGGGAGGTCTCCGTCATCGTGAATGTGATCCAGGAAGTAAAAAACAACTCCAACGGGATGTAAATTAGACCTGCTGCACCGAACGTAAGGAGGATCCTCAGCAATAGAGTATCTGCATAGGGCAAATAAACACCTAAACAAACATGCGGCTCTGGGTCCCAAAAGGGCAGCCAATCCTTCAATACCAAAAAATGCCATTGATAATCCTCAGAATCCTATTTCAAACCAAGATGGCTGAGTATATTCTCATTGGCGAATCCAGCAAATTGGCAACAATGCCTTCTCTCCATTTAAACCTATGGAAATGTGCAGAAAGGTGCTTTTACAGAAGAGCCATAGATGGGTTCCTTAGTGTAAAATGTAATCCATGTAGTCCACCGCTTTCTGCGCAGCAAGTCGATTCGAGGTTACGCTTTTTTTTGCCAGACGATGGTTAGCTCATCGTTGATGAAGACGTTGGTCGGCAAACAACAACAGTCTGGACTGTTCGCTGAGAATCGCGGGCCCGTTGATCGCGAGTCTTGAAACGAGATACTTATGGAAAACAATTTTCGTGATTTCTCAAACAAACGAGCTCGCCGCGAACGCGACCAGGCGACACGACTTGACTGCGGGCATGACGTGATGGTGGTCGCTGGAGCTCCAGCGTTTAGTAACGTTTGGATCCTCACAATTCGGGGTCATAGATCGAAACAAAGTCATAGCCCTGGGCAGGGTTCTCTTCGTTCTGACTCGGACACAAAGGAAAAGTCTGATTATCCTAACAAAATATTTCGATCCCAGATCATCTCGAAACTGCAGGATTCGAAACTCTCGAAACAAACAAACGGGCTGTATAGACATACGACATACCGTCAGTTCCGGGCGCAGATGCCGATAGTTCCGGGTGCTGGAGCTGTGTCTTCAATTACTCCGGGTGCTACACCCGGAACTTTCGATCTCTGAGCCCGGAACGTGAACAATATGTCTATGTGGACCGGAAGTATGGCTTCCTAGGACGGAGTTTTTTCAGTGTGTGGATGGAAGCTTTTAAAGTATTCACATATTGTCCGACTTCTCCTATTGACTCGTACACTGAAAAAAAAACTCCGGCCGTGGGAGCCGCAATTACGGGCTACATAGACATACCGTCCGTTCCGGGCTCAAAGGCCGAAAATTCCGGCTGCTCGGGCCGTAGCTTCGGCATAGCTTCGATTGCTCCGGGTTCAGGGGCCGAAACTACGGCTCCAGCAGCCGGAATTTTCGGCCTTTGAGCCCGGAACGGACGGTATGCCTATATAGCCCGTAATTGCGGCTCCCACGGCCGGAGTTTTTTTTTTCAGTGTACCATTATGCAACCCCTGACCACGCTCTCAATAGGACAACCAGTTATTTCTACAAATTTTCTTCACCGCTCACAATCAGTTCAGTTGAGCCGCACATAGCCTGTCGGCGACACTGCTGAGAGGAGGCTGGTAGGACCGGGACCCAGGGGATTACGCTGGGAATCTCCGGGTTGGTGGCCCCTGGTCCACGGTTCGGTATTCATACCACGCGTATTTGACCACTCTGATTCTGATCTAGTTATGATGGCCAGCGGCTCCGGCACCGGCACGACGACGGCGTCGCATTGGCGTCGCGACGCTCGCGGGGCACCGACCGAGTGTCAATAACCTGACAGAATGCTGATATATAAACAAATCGATCCGCACTCGGAGACTTCGACCGGGCTCCTCCGCTCCGCGAGCAGTGCAACTGCGTCCACGCACTTCGCCTCCGCACACCGCCGCAAAGTGGACCGAGTTCAGTCGGACAAAATCTGGGAACTTTGAAAGCTTATATTCTCGAAAATACGAAGCAAGAAAGTTTTAGAGTGGCTTCATTGGGTGTTTTATGAAATTGCCTTTCAGAAACACCCCTTGAAATTGAATTTGTTACGAAATAAACATTAAAATTTGAAATATAGCCAAAAATTTCATGTTCGACCTCTGCTCTTAGCTGTTCCACTGTGCGGCATGGAGTGCCTCAACCACCGCCGATTCAGCTTTCGGATGCTGGGATATTCTGATGTATGTCGTATGAAATCGCAGGCGTTGCCTAATTTCCTACGAATTTATCGGAAAAGTTGTATGTATTTTTCCTTCCAATTTTTCAGACAATTTTGTTTGCAATTAAATCTAACATATCTGAAAATTTCAAGGTAAAATTTACAGAACTTTTTCAAAATTATTTTCTTTTACCAGGGAAAATTTGGCAACGTTTGAATGTTCATACAGCGTTTTTTCTTAGCACGGCAGCAACTTACAGTCGTGCTTGTCACAGCCGGTGCTTTGGTTTCACCAAGCGCCATGCGTCGAACGCCCATAGAAATCAGGCTTTGGCGACGATAGTTTCGTAAAGAGGCTCCTGAATTATTTTTCAGCCTTCATTTCTGTTGCAATATTGTTTTTTTGGAAAAACTCTTTCTTTTGGAAATTTCGTATTTTTTAGGAGCTAGAGTATGCAACCCGCACTCATGTACACAAAAATAGAAGCAAGTCACGATTTTTACATTTTACGAAACATGAAAAGGAACCGGCATTTTTCAATATCTTTCATAAGTTTCTGAAATTTCATGAAATATTTCTCGTGAAATTTCAAGACTTTATTTTTTATGTGTGTCACGATTCGACGTACGGACCTTTAAGGACCTATGATCAGACCAGGGAAAAAATAATCTATCTTCAAAAAATCCGTCGGCTCTTCATCCTGATAGGACGCGCTCATTTTTAGATCATTTTTCTCGACCCCGCCAGTCGAACAGCCTGGCCCGTGGTCAGTTTGTCTCATCACCTATTCCGAAGCCAGTCGTAAAAACTCAAGCGCTCATCATGTGGAGCATAGTCGAACTTGAGAGTGATCGCTATCTATTTTATCGTCCGGGCTCATAGGCCGGATCAACGGGAATTGAAAAAGACGTAATCTCTGTATCGGATCATACCGTGGAGGACCCCATTGTCCGTTTGACCACCCTTAAGGCGCTTATTATCATATAGAGAGGAAACCTCAAATTTTATCGCTCATCCTCCTCCGTTTTAACGAATCCAGTATCTTTGATCAGGCTGGTGTTGTGTGGCCCACTGTTTCGGATTTATCGAAGATTGAAGAGTCATGTCTGAAAGTGGCAGGGCTACCATTTCTTTCTACAGGGAGCAAAATCGAACACTCTAAAAATGTGGTCATTGGTCAAACTCAAAGGCATGTAGATGTTATGTTGGAGATTTCTTTTAGTCCTGCCGCACAGTTGATTATTCTGACAGTTACCCTGGTCTGATTGACAGAGCACTTGGAACTTGGAACTGAGTATTTTAAATTATGTTCAAATCAAACACAAGTTACTCTGGAAAAAGGTCGCTTTGCTCTCGAGTCCAGACTCTTCCTAACATTGACAAGAAAAAATAATTCTCCTTTCGAATGATCATACGGTGTTTTTTCCAAGCACTGGATATCACCAAATGTGAGGCCCAGAGACAAGAGACCCTCCACTAGTATCTTGGCCATGGTGGAAGCTTTTACTTTCGGGACTTCAGCATTCTACTGTTGACTTACCTACATGGTTGATGTTTAACAACGTGTTGGCAGTTTCGTTTTGCGAACAAGCCGAAAATGGCCGAAGTTTGGGAAACTTGTTTGGTTCATGACGTCACCCGAAGCTCATCATCCACTGTGTAGGTAGGTCCACAGCCGAAATTAGGGTGATGACTATTGCTCCCTTATCATTGTCCATAAGGAACTGTTGAATCCCCGAGAGTAAAAGCTTCCACCTGTCGCCAAGAGGCTAGTGGAGGTGGAGGGTCTCTTGTCTCTGGAGAGGCCGGAGATTTTTAACCACCAAACGAGAAGCAACCACCGTGAAAAGAGGATCAGGATCCACACTGCCGTACCAAGGAAGAACGGCGTATGAGCACTCCGCTGGTGCCAAATCGCCCCTGACAAAGATTTATTCCTCTGGAAGGTTATGGGTACTTTTTCTTGAAATTTTCAGATGTTCCAGATTAAATTGTGTACAAAATCGTCTGGAAAATTAGAGGAAAAATATTCAGAATTTTCGGAGTTTATTCGCTATTTTTTAAAGGAAATATGGCATCGTCTGGTGGCTTATATATGGGGTTTCCTCCTTAGCACGGCCCTTCTCACCCCCATTCCCATTGGGAGCCGGACGCGACTTATTTTACCCGAGAAGCAACAAGTGGAAGAGCGCGTGTTCCTTTGTCTGCGGCATTGTTCTTGGACCCGCACAAAGAGCGCCAGTCGAGGGTGAAATCGTTGCTGATATTTTTTAACTCGCTTTTCGCGCCTGTTCCATTGTCCTTCGCCCGGCGAAGCAGAAAGCGCGTAACTCCCAATCAAAATCGAATATAAATACGAGGTTCCTATAAATCACAGCAGTCCTCTCCTCGGATTTACTTTCCGAGCCTTCTATTTGATCTTGTAATACCTGTCTTAACAAGTGTTTTCACGGGTTTACTCAGGGCTTCTCGATTTCGATGGTCGAATGGATCGATGACTGCTGTGGCAAGGTAAAACGCCGTATGCACCCTCAGGCGTTGCCAAATTTCCTGTCAGAAAATATTTATTTTTGAAGAAAGTTATGAATCGTATTCTTTGAAATTCTCAGATGTTTTCGATGAAGTTACGAAGAAAATTTTCTGCAAAATCGGGAGACAAATGCTGATAAATATTCTCGAAAATTCGAGATTTTGGCAGAAATTTGGCAATGTCTGAAGGCACATACGGCGTTTTTCCTTAGAACGGTAGATGAGGTCTGCGTTTGTTGGTATTCGGGTTGAATTTCGAGCCAACCGCGTAATTTCATAGGCTGGTAAGTGTTGACCCACTTAAAGAGGTGTTGGTTGATTCTAAGAGGTTTTTGCCCGAGCCAACATGTACTTACTGAGATTCCTGCTTTGAGGGCTTTCGGCTGTTTACTCAGTATTTCTCTGAAAAAGATCATATCCAATTGCGGTGGGTCCTAAAGTACATAGAGACATTACTGTCTTGAGGCTCGTCTGAAACTGGCCACGTCTCTTCTTAAACAAAATCTGGTGTAGCTTTCGTCGCGGCGTTGTTTACGAAGGCAAAACACACCTTTCTCCGGCATTTAATTTAGACATATTTCTGCCAAACTGAACTATGTGCATTAAGAAATGAGCCCTGAGACCCATAAGGATACATGTATAACAGGGTGCACGTCATAATGTGCATACTCTTCGTTTGGCAGAAGTACGTCCATTTCTTTTTCAGTCTGTGTAATCTTACAGGGGGTTCTTTTTATGGAATTCTTGTTGGATTTAAAAGGGTGCATGAAAATCCAACTATCTAGTAACTTAATGGGAACCTCTTTCGCGGAAATGAACCAAGTACTCCCAGTAAATTCTTTTTTACCAACTTTGTCATAGTTCTTCATCTTCCTCCTCTCTTTTAAATGGAAATTTAAATGTCTTTCTCGCGCTTAAAGAAACCAGATTTTTGAAAGATAGAAAGCTGCAAATAGATTTTTTAGATGGAAAGAAAGAGTTGCTTTTTTGTGCAAACAAGCCTGTTTGTTGTTAATTTATTCCCGCTTTATAGCGCTTTCTAATGCCTCACGACCCCTATTCGGCACTGCTCTCTATTAACCCATAATCTCTTGGGAATATCGGGAATCTCAAAGTAATTTACTAAGAATCCTTAGTTCGATCTAGTTAACATATTTAATTAAACCACTATAACTTTTACCTATTAGGAAAATAAACTCGGTGTAAATTCTTTCAAGGATTATCGAAACCTAATGTCCAGCTAGCCTTCCGAATTCAACCGGGAGGTCTACGTCAGGACCCAGCGCTCGTGATAAGTGTCAGATTTTTTCTGCTAATTCACCATCAAAATTCATTTCATTCGAGTTATGTTCCGAAGTCGTGCAAAACAGGGCCTCGTTGTCGGGCCAAGTCGTAAAACACAATTTTTTCAACACGGCGTGAAAAAGTCAAATTTGTCTAACTTGAAGCGAGCGGCATCGTCTCAACTTTCCTCGGCGAAGAAGTATTAATTTATTTCCGAACAGACCTCATTTAGACGGTAAACGTTCGCGGTACCATACCGCTGCCGCGGTGAGCCGTTATACATCCGATTACTGTCGCACTAAGAAAAAAGCCGTATGAACATTCGAGAGTTGCCAAATTTCCTTCTCCAACAGGTATATACTTTTAAGAAAATTTATGAATATTTTCCCCTAAAATTCCCAGGAACTTTGGGTGAAGTTGCGAACAAAATTATCTGAAAAATTGGAAGAAAAATATTCAAAAGTTTTCCGGGAAAGTCTTGTTTCATCCACGGAAATTTGGCAACGCCTGAAGGTTCATACGGCGTTTTTCCTGAGCACGGCAGATTAGTGCGTCGAAAAGATGAGTTTTTCCACCGCGCGGCAGCTTCGGTTTGCAACTCAACTTGAAACTTGGGCGTAAGTGAGGTGTAATCTAATCAACTTTTCGGAGCAGCGGCGAGGGCAGATTTCGAAATGATTTTCGTCTCGACTATCCTTCTTCTACGAGCGCATCTCTCTTTTCCTCGGCGCGCAGCGTTAACGAGAAGCCCAAGGAGTAATTTTCCCGCTTAACCGCGTTAAGCATATCATCTGTGCCCAATTATCAGTTTGGTCGCCCCGAAGTCCAGCGGGCTGATTATTGAAATTAATCGACAAAGCTATAGACAAGGAAGACATAGGAAATGTGGAGCAATCCTACTGGTAACTGGTTCCTTTAGACTAACAATAAGGAAGACAATGATGGACTGACTATCGGGTCTTTCGTGGGTTACCGTTAATTAGTCTATTACCCACCTACTTTGTCTATTGCAACCACCGACTTCCATACCAATAGGATCCCTCCATATCCTTTTTGTCTTCTTTGTCTATACAGCTTTGACTTTGTCTACCATTTTCAACAAGCAGCCCGCAACGGGCCGCTGTTACATCATAGGAATGTTAGGAGTGTGGATGGAGTCTTTAAAATATTTTGTCTCTGGCTGGATCCATCTCTGGGCGTTGCTCCCATCAAGCTTTTAGTTGAGTCAAAAAGTATGACCATTCATAAGAAACGATACCGTAGAACGCGGAGGCAATTTTTTTGGAGAACGTTTTTTCTCGTATGCAAATTCAGAGACAGGGAAACTGCTGATTGGCATCGAGCACAGGAATTAGCAATCGAGGGAAGTCTGCAGGGAAGTTTCAAGGACTTGAATCTTATTCCGCAAATGTCTTTATCGAGCAAGCTCTGTGAAAAAAAATTATCAAGCTTGATGAATCTACCAGTTGTTTAAATCTGTCTGATTGACATGACCCTCGACCCTGCTGAATCAAAGGCTCTTAATCTACTCAGGAGCTCTTCAATTAAGGATGCGAACGAAACACCCCATAACCTCTCCGGATGGAAACAATTTTTTAAAACAAGCTCATGATGAATTAGTGATCTCCACAATTCCTGTCATCAATTATTATTCACTCCCCTTAATACGTATTTTCTAGTTTATTTGTGTTAGTTTTAACTCATCCTCGTAGTTTCCCATGTATTTGATCCAATGGTCTTCAAGTTAATTAAAAAAGAAATCAACATTTTGATATGCAGGAATTATCTAATGACTGAGAACTAATAATGTCTGGTTCGAAATGTGTGCAAATATTAATCAATTCTCTAATGATTTACCAAAATCACAATTTTCGGCAATTATTTTAAAGTGGATGCGATTTTAGATAATTTGCAAAATCCATAGTCTAGCTTCGCTCTCCCGCTAACATCTGAATAACTGAAAACAGAAGTGAGAAATTAAGTTCGCCTTCAAATCGATGGATACAATTTGATCGACTCAGGAGTTGAACTAATCGTAGCACGTATTTCGGTTCAGCGCGATAATTGAAACGCAAACGACTTCAGTGTTAATCCTCGGGTTTTGAATGACCATCAATGCGAAACATCCTGTAACTTTCTTCGATTTTCTTCGCAGAAGAATATTTTGATATTTACATTGAGATAAGTTGCAAAAGTTAGAATTTAGCACCGTTCTTGCGCTAACATCTGAATAACTGAAAGCAGGAGTGAGAAATCAAGTTCGCCTTCAAATCGATGGATACAATTTGAGCGGCTCAGGAGTTGCAACATTTGTATCACGCATTTTAGTTCAGCTTGACGTGTGCAGTACCTCCTCTCTCCAAAAACTTGCAACCCTGTACAGTTTTTTTTAAAGTCCTTAAAAGGTTCTTGCCGCCGAGGCTGTATCAGTTTAAATAGAAAAAAGACATAGTTTTTTCCCCCCTAAGTTCGTAGGTCTCTCATTTATGCACGGTCTAAAAGCCTAGTTTTACACGGTCAAAACTAGCTCGTTTTGTGAGCGGTGAACTCGGTCAGGTCGAGCCGTGTTCGTTGAAGATTTGAAGGCATGCTCGAAACAAGTCGCAGGTGAATACGATCGAAGTCAATCGAATACGGCACTAATTTGCACCAGACCAAAGTAAAGCGACGCTTTTTGAGTGACGCATCTCAATTAAAGTTATCTTATCGTACTTTACAACGATTTTTTACACCTCTCCACCGATCGAGGCGGGAAAGACTTCACGCCTATTCACCTGTTTGGGAAGATTTATTATATCAAATTCGTCCCGTATCAGCCGCACCTCACCGCCTCTCCTCCACGGTTGCCAGGTCTCCTCGAATAAAATCGGAAAAAACGTGTGTTTTGCTTAGAATGGCAACGTCGCTCCTCGCTGTACAATCGGATCCACTTAAGCTCAAATGTTTACATGTATCTCACGGTTTGGCTTTTGCCGCCAGCTCATCCTCAAAGCGTTGTCAATAAAACGCAGGATATAACTTTATTTTCGATCGCTCGGACAGTGTCGATGAGGTAAATCCCGGGCGAAACGTAAAGGAATGTAGCTTGCTCGAGCATCGAAACTCGGGTCGGCAAAACCCGCGTGGGTCGAAAAACCGGAGAAAACTCATTTTAAAACGATGAAGCTCCAGATTAATAAGTCTGTGCAGGCAGATACAGGGAATTAGGACCGATATGCTCATGTGTCGCCGAAATTCAGGCGTAGGCTTTCTAATCCATATTATATTTGTGACGGCAGTTCTGCGAGCAATCTATAGGGGAAAAGGGGTACAGAATTTTAAAGGACGATTTTATAAGGAAAAATACAATTTGGAAAGAAATTTTGATGGACCGGGCATTGATCGCTGCCTTGAACTACTCGTGATTGTTCGTTGTTTGTGTGCGTTCTGAATTGAGATAATAAGAATTATGAGCAGCCGTAAATATTTTAACGTAATCCTGTAAATTACCGTTTTGTGAACCAGTACTTTTCGAGAACTTATCCTCATTTGTCCTTGGAATTCCTTTACGATTTTTATTCTTGTTACGGAAAAAATTTTCTAATAATATCTGTTTATTTTTCCGCGGAAATAATAAAGTACAGACGTCAACTCTGAAATATCTATGACAAGCTTCTGATGCTGATTTCAATTTCTTTGTTGTTAATTTTACACACATCTGGCTTTCAGCAGTATTGCGACACAACTCAGCCAGTTTTGATTCTTGAATTTTTCAGAAGAAAGTATGGTAATTTCAACTCAAACCCCTATTTGATTTAACGCCAATCAACTATGGTAGATTCAACCACATTCTTGTCTGACTCGATCGGTGTAGCTAGACTTCTGATTGGCGCCGGAATCAGCCGGAAATGTAGTTGAAAGCGTTATACTTTCTTTTCAGTGCCCTCATACTCAAAAATTGATACCCGGATTTTTCAGCAAAGCCATTTTTCAATCAGACTCCTCTAATATTTTACCATAATGAAGTGCTAACAGCGGAACCCGAAGTGAAGATCCCTCGGAGCGAACCAGGAAATGAACAAGAGGGAAGAAATGGAACAAATGCGAGTATTAATTAGCTCATTAATATTATCTGATCCCACGACTCAGCCTGTTGCGGCGACAAGTTTGTCGAGAGGGTAAATTAAAACTTCCCGGGAAATTATCCTCGCTGCTCTCATGTGTGTCGCCTAGTTTTGACGCAAATTAATCGCTCTCAGTGATCTCCGCCATGGAGTGTTTTTCAGTGCCGTGAAATAATGGAGAGAGTGTGTTTTCATCAAGAATAGCAGGCAGGAGCCCGTGACTTCCCCAGTAACGTGTTCAGTGCCCAATGATAATGGTGAATTATTGTGAATTACAGGTATAGATTTTGAAATTCGTTTGTTATTACTTTCATCGTCGTAGTTTGATTATTTACTTCATTTTGATTCGTCCGAAAAGTATGGATTCTGTTCATTCTAGACAGAACAATCACGGATCTTCACGGGAACAAACGATATTGCTGATTTAACAATTTTGTTGTTGAATAATGTGTCCGACGCGTTTCAGTGTAGATCTTACAATTAAAAATGCTAATTCTACCACCCCCGTGTTTGAATCAGCTTTCTACCATTGTAAAATGTACATTTAAAACATGTCGGGCCTAGTTTTTAACAATTTACTTGTTAAATCTGCAATCTATTTTTTTCCGTGTTAAAAGTTCATGATGAATTCAATTACACTTCATTTTAAATCTTGCATCTTACAAAAATCCGACGCTTCACACATAGACGCTCTTCTGACGCGAGGGCGTATCTTAATTTCCACGTGAACCCTATTTTGCATGTAGATCCATGCTCTCTGGGGTTCAGCAGAAATCAAAATATACCCTTACGTCAGGGCAGCAATGATTTTTTCAATTTTTAAACGTGTCTACCCTGAGATTATTAATGCATTCTCCAACCCCTGTAATCTGTTATTTACGGAGAAAAAGAATCGTTTTATCACAATGATAGTAGTAGATTTCAGGTTTCTCGTACTCCGCTAGTTGGGTCAAAAATTAGTTACGAAAAACGTAAAATTGTAACTACTACTAGCAAGGTAGATAGGATCTGCGATCCACTGATAGTAAAGATTATACCAAGAGCAACAATTCTCTTTCCTTTGTGTTTCCCTAGATAAGATTACAGTCTCCCAAGGATTACTGCGAACACATAACTATACTCATACTTTACTTTGCCAAACATGTAAGATGTCACGACACTTGTGCAGCTGAAACTGAAAATATTATTTGCAGATATAATTGTTCCGCTCCAAATCTGCTCCTTTCCTTCATTTCGTGTGGCCAATTCCCATAACAGCTTCAATTCTTAGAAGAACCTCATCCTGCTGATTGAACCGTCTCCTCTCACCAGAGCAAAGTGCGCAGTCCGTGTGTACGCTCAAGAACAACGCATGTCGAAGAACGACCTATATCTCAAAATAACCCCGATTGTTTGGCTTTCGATCCGTTTCCGTTGCGCGAATAAATATTTAAAGTCGTTGGGTCGTGAAACCCTCCTCCATTATCCATCTGGCTCTAAAAGCAGGGCGCAAATGAAGCTAAAATTCGCAGCTCGACCAGCGGCTTGCTCAGCCCTCGATATTTCGATATATCGTCGACGCACGTTCACTTCCCTTTGTAAGATCGATTAAGTCGATTTACGATATCGAATTGGCGAAAGTCCAATCTGGGAGGTCTGGAACTTGGTGCGTGTGCCCAGCTTTGCCTGTCGATAAAAACCCTTCGGTCGAATGGCGATTCCGAGTTTTGAAGCCGACGTTCGGACGTCCGATGGAATTCATTAATATTGCGCCCAGTTGAGTTGTAAACATTGTTTTCCCTTCTGCGAACGGAAAAAACAGCGGAATGGATGGTTTTTTGTAAATAGAGGGCTGCATATACGTTTGATGGGCATGAATCGAACTCCCGAGCCAAATATTCACGCAGGGTGCGCAGATGCTGTTGTTTTCCTCACATTCCCCTCTTCCGATTGCAGAAGTTTATATTCGACGTGACGTCAGTGCTTTGAAAAAGGTCGGTTTACCTTCTTGAAGCAAGTGCCCGCGTAATAGGCGCAGGGGAGTTTCAGGAGGATAATGTGCAGTGGCGTGGCGTGCTTTGCGATATACCGATTGATCTGCCATTGAAACCTAAGGAAAAGTATCGATAAACAGGATGTTCGCAGCGATCACCTTAATAATCTAGTATTTACCACAGCTCCAAATGGGGAAATATCGATAGATTGCAAAGTACGCCACGCCACTGATGGTGTGAGGTTTTGGTAAAATGAACGAGGAGTTGGAGATTCGGCATTCATTTATTAATCAGAAACCTCGCGCCATCGCGCCTTCAATTTCGCAGATGCAACACGGACATAGATCAAGCACGAATAGTTGTATCTCTGCGCCGTCAGCAACGCATGTCCTTTCCCTCGCTCTATTTTCTTATTGTGCAGGCAAAATTTGGAAACTTTGAACGCTCATAACTCCGTTTATACAAAACTTTGAGGCTCTAAAAATGGTCTTATTGGTTTTCCCGTGTTTCTTCTAGTAGCGCCCCCTAAAGTTTTGAATGTGACGAAATAAACATCAACATCTGCAATTTTAGTTAAAAATTTCATATCCGACCTCTCTAATTGACTCGATCTACTGTGCGGCGTGAGATCTTTTCTCGAATGCAGAACAGGTACCGCGGTCCATATTTTCTCAGGTGCCAGTGGTCGAGTCCATCGATACCGGCCGGCCCGGAGCTGAATCCCGGACTCCACGCTCGGAGGGCATACAAACGCACCGCGCCCACTGCGCCACCTACTCAGGTTACGCTAATTTATGAACTCAAAACGCCGCTTTTCGGTCGCCGGTTATTTTAAATTATTCACGCGCGGCACTTACTGATTTCGTACCGATCTTACAGCTGGAAGTCCTTTTCAGCCCCAGCGTTGTCAAGTCGTTCGAGAAATATCTTGGATGCACACCTCAAAAGCTGTTTGAAAACTCGACTTGCAGGTGGCAACATCGGCGATTCGCGCCTAAATCATATTAGCGCGTCTCCCCCGGACCTGTTTTATGACTCGTGAAACCTCTTTCCTTCAGTGTTTTGACTCGAAAAATTTATTTTATCACCGTGATCCGCACCGAGACGGAAAAAAAAAAGAAAGAAAAAAAAAAAATTACCGCGATGAACTTGTTTTGGCGGTAATCGGACGGGAAAAACCATAAGGGCCTGGAAAATGATTTTTGGCGCTTTGAATAACCACTCTCTCGCTTAAAATTATTTGGTTTTTGCGTCAGTTTACCGCTGGTAGTTTTCGGTGTTGCGTCGATGGAACATGCGAAAGGTTTGAAGGTCGGTAGTAAAACTGGGAAGGGTTCGATTAGCGCAACGGTGCATGACCTTGGTACCTATATGACCGAATATCCTGTCAGCAGTTAGGATTAGCGCACGTTTTTTTTAGCTAATTGAATGGTTTGTGTAGAGTTATGATTTCACTGTTCGAAGTCATTTCGTCGTAAATCACACCGGGGGCTCAACTCTGCTCATTTATTCATGTGCTCAAACAACACGTACCAAATTCCCGCTCAAAACGCCTCTTGTCTGCCAGTGAAGAATCCCCGTAGTACCTGACATTTTCAGTTATAACTTACTTTACCAAAAATGTTACCAAACACACAATTTTGCCGAATTTTACAAATTTCTCGTGGGATATGATATTAATTTCCAGCCGATGATATGCGTTCGCACCCCTCCAGCATTCCATTAATGTTTCTCTTTTGCACCTTGCATTATTTACACATAGTTTAATCTAATTTCTTAAGGAACCGTTTTTCTGTTATTTTTCTGTATTTCACCAATAAAGAAACATTTCCTAGAAAAAATAAGAGAGAAAAAAAGATATCGATTTGCCAAATCTAGAATTTTGCAAGCTTTCTTTCTATTTTACTGCACTCCTAGCCAAGATTATACAGGGTGTCTAAAAGTCCGGAATTTCCGGAAAGTCGGGAAATAGTACTGATTTCTTAAAGGCGGTCCGGAAGTACTGAAAAATTGCGGAAATTCCGCAAGAAGGTCCGGAATTTTTTATCATTTTTGTCACAATTTGAGCGAGAAATTCAAATTTTTGAAATATTTCGAATTTCGTCAAATGAGGGTACTGAAAAAGTACTGAATTTTTCAGTTGAGAAAGTACCGAATTTCTTGGAAATGTACTGAAAAAGTACTGTAAAAGTACTGATTATTGGTCAACCTGTTTTGGTAGACACCCTGCGGGCCGATTATTGAAATTGATCGACAAAGCTATAGACAAAGAAGACAAAAGAGATATGGAAGGCTCCTATTGGTGGAAGCGGGTGGTTGCAATGGACAAAGGAGGTTGGCAATAGACTAACTAACGGCAACCCACGAGGGACCCGATAGTTAGTCCATCATTTTCTCCCTTAGTCTATAGGACTCATCCATTTTAACCAATAGGATAGCTCCAAACTCCCTATGTCTTCTTTGTCTATAGCTTTGTCTATCAATCTCAATGATCAGCCTGCTGTTATACTTTGAGGTTCTTGGAAAATTCGCCAATTTTTCGTCATTCGGAGTACAGGCCCCGATTGAAAAGTGTTAAATGATGAACAAGACAAACAGGACTTTCATAACCGGGATCGTCATTCCGTCCATCGACAGGGTGTGTAAATAATCAATCAGGCGAGATGTGAAGAGCATCTGATGAGTATTTCTATAGAAGATGCGCGGGGGCTAAGAGGAGGGGAGTGCCACGGTACCGCATGCATATTAATATGATACGCATTTTGTGCACGGAACAGGACCGCGGTTGCATGGTTGCATCTCAGAACAATGCTGTGCAATAGCGAGCGGAGAAAAACATTTTCAATATCCCGCCTAAGTTGGCAGTGGTAAAACTGACAACTTTTTAATTTCCGCCCACCCTAGTTCTCGAGATAGGCCAAAAGGATTCCGGTTACTACTTCTTTGATTCACGTTGCCAAATCGTCAAGATTACAACCAAAACACCTTGGACGAAGACTGGGAATTTAAACTTGGTGAGCGTCTTCCGGTGTTGTTTACATTCTGCCGCTGTCTCTTTCATCTAACGGGTAAAGAATCAACATGTTCGAGAGTTATGAGAATCAGTCCAAAATCAAAACAAAATTTTCCAGTATTCAGCCCTTGGGGTGTAGAAATTTTTGCTATTTTACAGCAACGAAAGCCATGCACAAGTTTCACAACATTTCTCAGCGCTTAGCAAGTTTTCCTTCGCTACTCTTCAAATTTGGGGGTGTGAAAAAACCGGGACAGCACTATCGAAAGACTCAAATTGAGATGTTGGTGCCACTGCTCACGAAAAAGTCGTATTAAAAGTCGGTGGTTGTCAAGTTTCTTTTCGGAAAATATGAATTTTCCAAGTAACTCAACTCGTGTAATAATTTACTCAGGAAGGAAGAGTTTGCAAATTACCTCGATTTACGAATTGAAGATAGAGTTAATAACAACCGAAGAGATGCAATTTCTCCTCTTATGTACCATTGAGAAATTGACCCACTCGCGTTATTCATATGAAACTTTCACCAATTACTTACTTTTTGTAGTTTCCGTCGTAATCTTCGTTTCTAAGAGAAAATTTTATGCGAAATTCATTATTCAGCCTTGTCGATAGGCCCACTCCACCGCTCCTTAAATCCCTAAGTTGCCACCAAGCGAGTAAGATATACCTCGGTTCCTACCTATGTACGAACTGTTATCGTTTTTGAGCTCTGTCATAAAAATCAGCAATAAACTTCAATCCAAACATTATGGCCCCCTCCCCTCACCTGCTCAATGAGAAGAAAGGAGGTCCTTATCTGAAGTGAACCATTCAACTCTTTCCCGTCGACGCATAGACTATAAACAGACATGAACGTATTTCTGTCAAACGGAACTATGTGCATTAAGACATGAGCCCTGAGACCCATGAGAATATATGCATAACAGGGCTCACGTCATAATGCACATAGTTCCGTTTGGCAGAAATACGTCAACATTATATTCTTCCATTGAATCAACAGCAAAGCGTGAGACTCGCACTCGTTAGAAATAATAGAAACAAAAGCAAACCTAACGAGAGTAATGATACACAAATACCACCAGGTCTCTCTCGGAGAACTTTTTAATACTTGGCAAGGTTAACGGGCACATGTAGGTACTGCGTTAGCCCAACCAATTAGACCTGTATTATGCTGAACGTATTTATGCTAAAAGGAACCACGTCACATGTAAATCCTATGCACATAGTTCCTTTTAGCATAAATATACGTCCATTTTTGTGGTACTTTTTTACCTCCGCTCGAAGTCTCTCGAGATTGTAAAATTGAAATTTTTACGAGCGTAGGTGTCAAGAGTGAGTTTTTGCCAGCTTTAGCTCTAACATATGCTGCCGCACGAAAGAAAAACGTTGTTTAGACCTTCAGACGTCGCCAAATTTCCCTCGATAAAATATGAATTTTCCAGGTAATTTGAAAATATTTCCCTTCCAATTTTCTGGAGAGATTCGTACGCAAGTTGATTTGAGGTGTCTCAAAATTGAGGGGGGAAATATTTATAATGGAGATGTTGCATGTGTGAGGGATTTGCGATTTGAGCATTGATTTTTATGTAAAAGTTCGCGAGAAACACGATGGTGCCACTGGTTTTCTCTGAAATCATCTCCCAAGCTCAAAAAAAGCTCTCAAAGTGAGGCCAAAATGAAGGAGATATCTCACCCTACCCTGAGAGTCCACCTCTATATCAAGACAAACTCCCCATGCAAAGATAGGGAGCAAATACATTGACAGGGCTGCCACTTTATTTGGGGACTCCAAAACTGAAAACACGGCAACCCTGCTAATGTATTTGCTCCCTATCTTTGCATGGAGAGTTTGTTTCAATGTAGAGGTGGACTCTCAGAATAGCGAGGGAAATCCCCTCCATTTTGGCCTCAACTTGAGAGCTTTTTTTGAGCTTGGGAGTTGATTTCAGAAAAAACCAGTGGCGCACCATTGTGTTTTTCGCGAACTTTTACATAAGAATCATCAGCCAAATCGCAAATTCCTCACACATGCAACATCTCCATTTCTCTCAAAAAGAAACTTTTTATCCGGAAAAAATTGGCAACGTTCGAATGCACATACGGCGTTCTGAAGTACGACAGTATGTACCTAAATCCGCTGGCTCGGAGGGACCATGTATCATATTGCGTTGAGAATTTATCGCTCGGCGACGGACGGAACCGCTAACGAACAATTAATACCGGTCATGAACTTGAGAAAGGCGGGTTTTTACCGTCACCTTTCTACTTCTTTTTCTCTCCTTTTTTTTTTGTTTTAAACGGCGCGAGCGGATTAGCCCGAAGTTGCCGTGGGCGGAGTTCGTCTACTTACCATCTTTGATTAATTTTCAAAATAGTGGCGACCTCTGGCCTCCGATGTCCGCGTCCCTCGTCCTCACTGCCTCGATAGCGAAAAGAGCAGTAAGTGCATGCTAGGATGAACTCTGAGACTCATAAAAGCGTGTGCTAATCATGGCTCATACAGAAATGACTTGCTACTCTCTTCGCTATCACGCAACTCAGGTCTCGTGCTTTGCATAGGAGGATATTGCACGCGTCGCCAGATTAGGAGAGAAATGAAAGTTTATAGCTTTTAGGTTTATTTGCGTGACAAAATACCAGGCATGGTTTGAATCCAACGGCTCGTATTTCGCCGCACGTTTCACTTTCAAAATTTTATGGGAGGAAATCGCATTACCATCAAATTAATTTTAAGCTTATTCATATATAGGGATTGCAATATTTATTTAATTTTCCGTGGAATCGAGTGCCAGTTATCACCGCAATCGGACGTATTTATGCCAAAAGGAACTATATTACATGCACATCCTATGCACATAGTTCCTTTTAGCATAAATACGTCCAATTCAACCCTGTGGAGTGTGTACTTTCAAGTCTTAAAAATTTCCCTCAATTGAATGAGTATGCAATACGACAGCCAGTTCAAATAGTAGTTATCGCAAGCAGATTGATAAAAGCTGCATCGCATTCACCGTGTATTCATATTCGTTGAGGGAAATTGCACGTGATTAATAATTTCACATGCTTCTCTATCCTCGCTTCTCATTTAAAACTCACAAAATCACAATTTGAGCGAAACAGTTTTATCGCTATATCCAAGAGTGCCTAATGAGCTACGTTCGCAGTATTTCTCCTACTTTTTTCTAACTTGGGACATCGTAGAATAATGGATTTAAAAGTGTGAAAATCTGTCGCATTTGGACGTCATTAGGCGGCATTTCCTATTCAAACACATTTATCATATCAGATTAGGTCCTTTGGTCATATCCTCTCTATAATCATTGTTCATTTTAGGAACCAAGGATGTCCTAATGATGTTTAGTTCACTCAGAAGTATCCCCTTGAACATGATGCTCACAAAATTCCACACATTAAAGAAAACTCCGGCCGTAGAAGCCATACCTACGGGCTATACAGACATACCGTCCGCGTCCCGGGCCCAGAGGCAGAAAGTTCCGAACGTAGCATCGGGAGCAATTAAAGATACGGCTCCAGCACCCGGAACTTTCGGTCTCTGAGCCCGGAACGGACAGTATGTCTACATAGCCCGTATTCTTCTTTCAGTGCAGACACCTGCAAATTCTCCATACACTGGAAAAAAAACACATTGGATCTAGAGTCCAGACTCTTGAAAACATTGACAAGAAAAAATACTCTTGATTCAATCAGATTTTTGCTTAAATCAAAAGGAAATCCGCTCAAATTAAGAGGCTTGGTTCTTGATTTAAGCAAGAATCCGATGGAATCAAGAGTATTTTTTCATGTCGATGTTTTTGAGAGTCTGGACTCTAGATCCAATGTGTTTTTTTCCCAGTGGAGGTGAAAAATTTCGCAACATCGATGTGTTGAGCATAGTAGGAACAAGTCGGTGAAGACGGTTGTGGCTAGTACGGCACGTCTGCGGCTCGACAGGAGGGAAACCTTTGGCGCGCGTCACGAAGCATGGATGTCGAACGATGGTTTCCTCGGGGCTGTCGTCCTGCATCGGGGCATCGGGCCTCTTAAGGCGCTAACTAATTTTATTAATTAACCTCCGGAGGTGCAAGCCCTGTAACGCGCCGTCGACCCTAGACGTCTCCCGCTCGAAACGCTATGCAAATTACCGAGAAAACTCCAACCACCAGACGGGAAAAAATTGTGGCCCATACGGGCTGACCGGCGCACACCCGCACAGTGGAACGAGATACTAGATGAGGTCAGACATGAAACTTTTGGCTGAAATTTCAAATTATTATGTTTATTTCGTCACCAATTCAGTTTATAGGGGTGCAGGGTGTCTCAAAGTCCGGAAATAGTACTAGTTTTATGAGGGTGGTCCAAAAGTACCGAAAAAATGCGGAAATTCCACAAGAAGGTCCGGAATTTTTTTCATTTTTTTGTCATTTTTGTCGCAATTTGAGTAAGAAATTCCAATTTTTGAAATTTTTCGAATTTCATCAAATGGAGGTCCTGAACTGTACTGAAATTTTCTGTTGAAGAGGTACTGAATTTCTTGGGAATGTACTGAAAAAGTATTGTGAAAATTCTGATTTTTGGCCAGCCTGTTTTAGACACCTTGAGAATGTTTCTGAAATGAAATTCCACGAAAAAAAAAAAAAAAATTGAGCCATGCTTAAACGTGTTTGTTTCATATTTTCGAGAATACAAGCTTTCAAAAGTTCCAGAGTTTGTCGGACACTCCTATTGACTTGCTCCAGTGTGCGACGGGAGCTCGGCCGGAATTCCTCATTAGCTCCTCTGGCGATTCTGCCCGCAGGTCACTTGAAAATTTTTACCTCGGTTAGTGACGCTGATGTATAGTCGGTAATATTTTTGAAATTCTAGACTAGACGGGGCGGGGGTAAATTAGAATACTGCCGTGGTAAGGAATAACGACGTATGAGCCTTCAGATGATTCCAAATTTCCCTCGATAAAATACACGAACTGTCAGAGAAACTACTGCAGAGGTAATGCATTTTTGTGACCTCGTACTGTTATCCTCTCAAATTGTAAAAGTTACTTTTGGAAGTCAGCGCTCAGATTCGCCCAATGATAACTTATGACCAAAGATTTTTTTCCAAAAACATACCTGGTATATTCCTAACCCCGAAATTCATCAGTCAATATCAGGCAAATATAATTTGATTTTGTGGTCAAAAAGTTGCTCATAAGTTATCATAAGGCGAAAAGGAGCGTCGTATTTCACGTTGAACTTCAGCTTAGCCGGAATCCATTGCTTACATTGTTAGTGCTGCCGAGTCTTTAACGTAAGTGGTATGTCAGGGCATGTAATTCGCAATTTGATCCAAAGTATCTAAAAATAATTTACATAATCCTCCCCAAAAATGAATGTGTTACCTGGAAAAATATAGCAACATTCAGATTTACCCACAATATTTTCACTTAGCACTGAAGAATGGGAAGAAAACAGTGGAAGAATGGTGAAACTCGTGTACGTGTTAAAAATCTAATTTATTTGCCACGATTATTTATTAATCGTTGGTCTCACAGACAGGGTGTAAAACCCCCGGTGAAAATAATATATCATCAACGATCCACAGAAATACCTGAGGATCTGCAATGATAAATAATACAGCGTTACCGGCTTGCAGTGATCTGTTATTCTTTCCCCACCTGCAACCCTGCGTAGCTCACTGCAGAGTGATAACTGGAAGTCCAACAGTCCGAAATCCAATTAATCAATGTTTCATTATTCATATCCGGAGCATAACATGAATTAGAGAAAATAAATTCGCCAACATAAAACGCACTAAAGTCTATCATTGTGAGTTAGCAATTACGACAGGAAGAAGGATTAGTCTCGCAAATCTCTGGTTAAGGAGCCTGGTTGTGAGTCAGGATGGCAGGGCTTGTCGGATGGTTTTATTCGCGGCGCATTTCTGCCGTCCGAAGAAAGAAGGTCGTATGAGCATTCGAGAGTTGCCAATTCTCCTTCAATGAAACGTTTATTTTTGAGGAAAGTTCTTAATATTTGTCCTTGAAATTTTCTGGAACTTTAGGTGAAATTGCGAGCAAAATTATCTTAAAAATCGGAAAGAAAATATTCATAAGTTTACCAGGAAATTCATGTTTTATCGAAGGAAATTTGGCAACGCATAGAGGTTTATACGGCGTTTTTCCTCAGCACGGCAGATTTCACAGAATTAATCAGTTACCGCTAATCACGTGTCTATTGTCCTCTGATTCTGAGGTAGCAATCGTTGCACCTTATTCTCGGTAATCACATGAAAATAAAGCAATTGTTCACAAATTCTTGTTCTTATGTTCGACTAGATTTTTCTTTTGTTTTATTCAGCTTGATTGTTTTTCATATTTTACTGTGTTGGGGCACAAACAGCAAACAGTGGCGTTGCGTGCTTTGCGATATATCGATTGATCTGCCATGTAAACCTGTGGGCCAGGATCGTAGTGTTCGCAGCAAACACTTTAATCATCGATTCCTTCATCACGGTTCCATGGGGAAATATCGATAATCTATCATTACCGCCTCGCCATTGACAGCGAAACTAGTTGGAAAGGTGAAGGATAGGTTGTATTATTAGGAGGATTGTTAAATGAACGGTATACTCATAGAGAAAAAAAAGGAGGTGTTTGCATTTCGGGCATCTTGGAATTTTTTGATGACTTGATGACGTAGGTGGGTACAGCGACGTTTAGCTAAATATGAAAAACGGAACATAATGTCCGATTTTTTTTACGTAAATCAACTCATTATATAATTTCAAGCACTTTTTATAGAATGACTTTTTTCCTTAAATCACACCATTTCCAAGAAAATCGACAGGATAAAAACGTCGCTGTACCCACCTACGTCATCAAGTCATCAAAAAATTCCAAGATGCCCGAAATGCAAACACCTCCTTTTTTTTCTCTATGCGGTATACTAACGTTTCTGACAGTTTGAGACGAATATTTTAGATAGGAGGCGCATCGTGAAAATCGGGTTTAACCGAGTTTTCTTCCAGATCCAAATGATTCGCTCGACTCGTAAACGCGGACAGCGCATCCTGTGTCGGAAAAAAATGACTCAGTGATTTATCTAGAGCATTACGTTATTTGATGCTTGCGTCGACAAGAATCGAAATAAGGTCAAATTTACTCTCATCGACTTACACACAACGCCCAAGTCCGTAGGAAATTGCTGTTCCGCATGAGCGCAAAATTTTCAGTCATGTTCGCTTAGTTTATTTTGCTATCCTTCGGTGCTTCGCAACTCGGTACTGAGTTTTTCAAGAATTATGTTTGCCTTTGATATTAAAATTTTATTAATTATTGCACTGTCTCCGTTCTAGACCTTAAAATACATACCCTCAGCACGTTAGGAAGTGCATTGAGCGAACAGGCTTTCATAGAAATTATATGCTCACGTTTTGTGAATACCGTAGATCCAGGTAAATAAAACGTGAAAGAAAGCCCTATAGTGGCTACCAGACTGCCTACACTGGAAAAAAAACACATTGGATCTAGAGTCCAGACTCTTAAAAAACATCGACAAGAAAAAATACTCTTGATTCAATCAGATTTAAGGTTAAATCAAGAACCAAACCTCTTAATTTGAGCGGATTTCCTTTTGATTTAAGCTTAAATCTAATTGAATCAAGAGTCCTGTCTCTTGTCAATGTTTTCAAGAGCCTGGACTCTAGATCCAATGTGTTTTTTTCCCCCAGTGTAGCTACCTATACTCCCAAAAAAATAGAAACCGGTGCCAGAACTCCAGAAGTCTAAACTAGCTTTTAGATTTGCTGTAGTCTTACTAAGCATATGGTTAACATTACCAAAAGTTAAGTACTGGCTAATATACGTTGTGGGATCGTGCCCAAACCCGAGGACCAGTCTAGCAACTACGAGGTACCAGAGTTTACTATCCACGCGTGAGAGACCCTGCATGATTAGATGTTACAAAGTTGAATGATTTTGTTAAGTTCCGAGCGTGAACATTCATGACGGAACTTTGGATGCACCAGTTTTGTGTATCTGTCTCTACTCGTGCACAAGCGCCCATGAACCTAAATTAGTGCAATGAGCTCGGTACTTACTCTGATGCGTTTTAAATTGCAGTGTCATGAAATAATTAGCAAGGACTTAACTGGCGCTAGCCAGTACTTTTAGGACTCGCTCATGGTGCGGGCATCCATAACAGATAGAATTGGAACGTCACGCTTGTTTGAATGTTCTGTTAACATTGTGAGCTTAAATGTTTTCCGAACGGATTCGCATTAATTATTGCTGTCTTTGTGTCATTAGAATAATACCATGCTCTGAGATATTTGACGTGAATTCTCCATTTAGAGGCGGATCTAGCAATCCGGGCGTATTTCGGAACTTTTAAAAAATTCGGAAATATTTCCCGGAATTTTTTCAAAAAATCGGAAATTTTCCCCGGAATTTTTAAAAATACCGGAATTTTACCCGGAACTTTGAAAAATCAGAACTAATTCCGGAAACTCCGGAATCTTCGGCAGAATAAAATGGTAGCCTTGTAGTAAAAGGCGAATTTACCAAGATGATCCCTCCCTTAGTGCGGAGCAACGGAGCAAACAAGAGGCGTCCCTGTTCATCGATCCTTTTCCGTAGGTTTAAATGGCACATCAATCTAAATAGCGCAAAGCACGCCACGCCGCCGATTCAGATGATCTGCGGAGCGAAATCCGGGCGTATTTCGGAATTTTTCCCGGAACTTTTTAAAAACCCGGAATTATTTCCCGGAATTTTTTTAAAAATCGGAAATTTTCCCCGGAATTTTAGAAGATACCGGAATTTTACTCGGAGCTTTGGGAAATCAGAATTAATTCCGGAATCTTCGGTAGAATAAAATGGTAGCCTTGTAATAAAAGTCGAATTTACCACGATGATCGCCTCCATAGTGCGGAGCGACGGAGCAAACAAGAGGCGTCCCGACGACCGCCTTTAATGACTCGCCGAGATGAGCATCGGGACCCGCGGCGTCGGAGGATGAAATCGCGGCGCGGCGCACAACGGATCGAATCAATAGGAGAGCTCGGACAAAATTTGAAAACTTCAAGCACTCATAACTCTGTTTATACGAAAATTTGAGGTTCTAAAAGCGATCCCATTGGTTCTTTCGTAAAATTTACTTCCAGAAGCACCTCTTAAAATTGAAAATGTGATGAAATAAACATCAAAATTTTCCGTTATAGTCAAAAATTTCATGACCGACCTCTCTAACCGACTCGATCCATTGTGCGGCGGGCGTGGTCCACGCTCCGGAGCGCCATCCACGTAACGTGAACCGGTCATCGTGTGTATCAGTGGCGTGGCGTGAATTTCGATGTATCGATCGTTCTGCCATTTAACCCCATGGTAAAGAATCGATTATTAAGGTGTTCGCTGCAAACACCCTGTTAATCGATCTTTTTTCATGGGTTTAAATAACAGATAAATCGATATATCGCAAAGCACGCCACGCCACTGGTGTGTATCGGATGTTCCGGAGGAGAGGGCGCCTCCAAAGGTGGCTCGATTACAAAGGGAAGAATATAAACACCGAGAAGCCCCTCTCAAACCGCGCATCTACACGCGGTTCCTGTGGGACATACGCGGTTCTCGCAGGATCGTGGTCGAGATCGACCGCAGCGCGGCTAGTGGCGAGTGGCGACCGTCAAACTGCAACAGCTCCGATAATCTCGCCCATCGCTGCTCCACTAATGTCACGGCTCACTGGGCCCCGGCCNCCCCCCCCCCCCTCGCGGCCCTTGAATCGCGGTCAAAAGCAACCTTCGCATTTCGCACCTCACCGCCTGGCCTATGCAGTCTTCTCGCGCATCTTGGATGTCCTGTCGTCAATTTCACCGCTTTTCATTGCTCGTTTGGTAGTTGGACAACGTGTTTATCGCTCGAGCGTTTTCATGCAAATAGGATGCTGCAAGTCCTGAAATTCCGGAAAGAAGACGGATTTCTTAAGGGCGGTCCGGAAATATTGAAAAAGTGCGGAATTTTTGCAAGATGGTCCGGAATTTTTTCCATTTTTGTCGCAATTTGAGCGGGGGATTCAAATTTTTGAATTTCAAAAATTCAAGATCGCGAGGCACCAAAAAGGTACTGAATTGTTCTGCTGAGGAGTTACTGAATTTCCTGGGAATGTACTGAAAAAGACTAAAGAACGTAACTGTAATTCAATCTTGCAAGGTTTCTACTCGTGAATCTTACTTTCATTGGAAAACTTTCCAGGGGTCCTAATTAAAAATTTCAACGATTTTTCTTTGATCGATCGTGCCTCAAAATCAGCCAAATTTTGAACAGGAACTGGACAATCTTATTTTTTCAAAAAATGGATCATAAGAGTCAATTTTACAACTTTTGGATGAAGTTAACTTCCCCTCGTCTGAGAAACTCCGAATTCGAGTGTTACTATTACGTTTCACGTCGGATCGAAATAAGTCTACGCAGTGAAACATTCCCAGAATCATCACTCCATGAAACATTCCTTTGCCCTCCTTCCCAAATCCATCTCCCTGACACACTTTTCATCTGTCCAGCTCGAATCCATTGAATGGGATCCGAGGCTTTAGCCACTTCCGGCTTTACTTCCAGAGCTGGACCCATGCCCATGTCAGCCGGGCTATTATAGGATTCTGTTTCGTTCTCCTACGCACCAGACGCCGGGTAGCTTGACGCAGTGCGTATCTCCGCGGAGAAGGGACACGACCTGTCAACAGCTCCTGATTAATAACGTCTCTCCACGGCTCGGTGTCCATCCGAAGTGACTGGAGCAATGCTGTCCTGCTAAGCAATAACGCCGTATGAGCCTTCAGACGTTGCCAAACCTCATTTGATAAATCTCAAATCCTCCGGAAAATTTGTGAATACTTTCCCTCCGAATTTTTAAAGCATTTCGTTCGTAATTTAGAATGCGAAAAAGAAAGAGACGGGTGGAAAAGAAGAAGGGTGCTCGTTAGTTGAAAGTCGTAAGAATGAGTGGGAATTTTAAAGTGCCAAGACGGTCTTTAACTCATGATGGGCCCTGTCCACAACGCTCTTGTCACATGCCTACGGCTCACGACTGCAGAATATTTTTACGCTTAGTTCCTTTTGATTTAATGTAAAATCACACCTCTCCATTTTCCCAAAAGGAATCACACCCACTTTTACATTGTTTCTCATGCAGTTTTCTAGACCACACCCCATCTTTCCCGTATGTCTCTAGTTCCATTTAGCCTAAATACGTCCATTTGATATTTAGTGTCTAATAGATTCCCTTTATAGAGGGAGTTGAGAGAACTTTGCTTATGGATGTCACAAACGGGAATAAAGATTACACAAATCGGACGTTGTTTGTAAACTTTGATCGTCCCATTCCTAAATTCCTATCTCCATTCCCTCTATCATTCCATTTGTTCCTTTCCCTACCCCCAATTCCTCCGTCCATTCCAGTTTATAATCTTTGCAATTGGCGAAATGGTGAAAATGTAATCTTCAGTCCCGTTTGTGACACTGTGAAAGCCTAAAATACGGGAACCAATCAGAAATGGATTCGCATTGTCTTTACTCTCAGTATAAAGGGACTCTAATCTTAATGTCTAACAGTTTCAATGAAAAATGAAAAATAAGTATTTTTTAGAGTGAATGGCAACATTCGGATGTTCATACGGCGTTCTTCCTTAGCTCGGCAGAATGGAGCACTTGTTAATCACGCACCGAGGGAATCACAGATCTCACACAAAAAAAGCTTTAATTCCTACACTCTGGTGTCGACGTGCATCTGGCCGTCGTTGTGCATCCCTGTGCTTCGCAAGAACATCAGATCAAAGTAAGGTTTTTAATCGGAGATACGTGGTTTGTTCTTGGCAGGCCGGATCTTTGTCCCCGGCCACTGACGAATGAAAAAAACAAGTTAAAAGAAAGGCTTGACTTTGACTTTGTGCCGCGTCCGATCCCAGTTTCCCATGCAACTTCCCAACTTGAGCATGTGATAATTGATGAGCCCTAAAATGCATAGATCTACTCGCGTTTCGGGTCTCATCTCAAAATGGACATGCTTCGTTTTCAAGGAGCAGATCGGGAGTCGAACCATTAGTTTTGGCCAGGCCACGAGTCGAACTTTGGTCGATTTATCATGTTTCAACCCTTAATTGTGCGTTTTGAGGCGGTTGTGAGAATTATCCCCAGATCCATTAAATAAATAATCATATTTTTTTCCTCAGAAACCTTTTGTCCTCGAATCTGTTCCCAGTCACATTTACTTAATGAATTCAATTCTCTTTTTAAGTTTTTACCTCCATGAGAACCGCCATTTCCCCCTGTTAATAATGACGTCTAGGACTTGGAATAACCGAGAGCCATAGTTATACTTCAGATTGAAAAATTTGTGTGAAAATTAGATAATCCAAGGAATCGGCGGCAGATTCAAACCGGGGACTTCGCCATCAACGCATTTAGTTCTCCTTCGTTTCAACGAAGAGGCAAAATCAGCCCCTGCAGTTTAACAGAGTTGCATCCTCAGTAATGAACGCCCAATATTATATCCGGTGCTCAGTTCTCTTGGTAAATCATTTTAGACTCGAAATGAATAAAATTTCAGACTCACGAAAATTCTCCATTAGGAACTCCTTTTTCGCAGATAGGTTTTTTTGTAGATGAGTCGAAAATAGTAGCGCCTAAGTGCACAATACAATCCATTTGACCTCTTTACATCCATTGCACTTGCTAGGAAAACTTTTACTTTCACTCAAGGAGCTTTAAATCCGGCTCATAAACACCGAGGGCTGTGAAATTAATTCTCGAGCGTTTAGATCCACCTTAGTCACCGTCGAGAAACCTTAGAGCCGCAACTTTGCTGCGCCAAGGAAGAACGTCGTATGAAAATTCGAGAGTTGTCAAATTTCCTTTGATAAAAATACTTATTTTTTTAGGAAATTTGTGAATACCTTTTTTTGAATTTTCAAGAGCTCTCGGTGAAATTGCGAATAAAATTATCTGGAGAATTGGACGAAAAATATTCATAAGATGGAGATGTTGCATGTGTGAGGAATTTGCGATTGGACTACTGATTTTTATGTAAAAGCTCGCAAGAAATACGATGGTGCAATTGGTTTTCTCTGAAATCATCTCCCAAGCTCAGAAAAAACTCTCAAGTTGCGACCAAAATGGAGGGGATATCCCACGCTATCCTGAGAGTCCACCTCTACATCAAGACAAACTCTCTATGCAAAGATAGGGAGCAAATACATTGACAGGGCTGCCACTCTATTTGGGGACTCTAAAACTGAAAACACGGCAACCCTGCTAATGTATTTGCTCCCTATCTTTGCATGGAGAATTTGTTTTGATGTAGAGGTGAACTCTCTGGATAGCGTGGGATATCCCCTCCATTTTGGCCTCAACTTGAGAGCTTTTTTTTAGCTTGGGAGTTAATGTCAGAGAAAATCAGTGACACCATCGTGTTTTTCGCGAACTTTTACATAAAAATCAGTGGTCAAATCGCAAATTCCTCACACATGCAACATCTCCATTACCAGGAAATTAGTGTTTAATCGAAGTAAATTTGGCAGCGCCTGAAGGTTCATACGGCGTTTTTCCTTAGCACGGCAGGACTCGTCAACGACATTTGTCAATGCTGCAAGTCAATAGCCTCGGGCCTTTGTCCCGTAAATTGACGTCCGGGCCCGACGCCTGACGCCCGATGCCCGATCAGTCGGATCACCTGCGCGCGGCGTGCGGCCTAACGTGAAACGCGTGACGACGCGACGTGGCGTGGATCCGAGCTTGGAATTATGAGCCTTCACTCATTCGCGACCGTTGCGTTTCCGTAAAATACGAGGTATCCGTGTCACTTTGTCTCTGCTCAAAGCCCTCGAATACGGATTCGCGCCAGAGCGCATCTACCGTGTAACGCCGTAACGGCCGCGGTCGCGGATTTTCAAAATCAGCCGTTGATCCCGCCTGCGTTGTCGCTTTGTTCCATTTCCGAGCGTATTTTAAGAGTCATACAGATACTTATGCGGGATTGCCACAATCAGTGGCCAAGAGTGCCAAGGCATTTTACACTGGAAATAAAAGCACATTGGATCTAGAGTCGAGACTCTTAAAAACATCGACAAGAAAAAGTACTCTCGATTCAATCAGAATCTAGCTTAAATCAAGAACCAAGCCTCCTAATTTAAGCGGATTTCGTTTTGATTCAAGCATGAATCTGATTGAATCAAGAGTATTTTTTCTTGTCAATGTTTTCAAGAGTCTGGACTCTAGATCCAATGTGTTTTTTTTCCAGTGTAGAGAAAAAAACTTCGTGCGAGCTGGGACCTGAAGTAGAGGTCATATGGATCTCTGAAGTTTTCGGATCACGTACCTAAAAACTTGAGGTCCAGCTGTCGAAGTTCGGGTCAGACATCAGCAGTCCGACCACAGACTTTGACTTCCATCGATATTGATAGAACTCAGTTCAATATCGATGGAAGCCAAAGTCAGCGGTCGGGCTGCTGAAGTGCTTCGATATACATACCGAAGGGTTCGGGTCACACATCTGAACTACTCCGGTACATACCGAAGTGCCTCGATGTCTGACCCGAACTTCGGCAGCTCAACATCAAATTTTCGAATGCGTGATCAGAAAACTTCAGAGATCCATAATATGACCTCAACTTCGGGTCCCATGCACGAAGTTTTTCTCTCCGTGTACTCATGCGGGATTGCCACAATCAGGGAATACTAGGAAAGCCGGGGAGTGCCAAGGCATATTAAGTCAGGGACAATACGAAAGTGTCAGGGAAAAATTATCAATATGTCACTTATTTTTGCTTTACGGAATGGGTTTGATGTTCCAAACAGCAGATTTTGCGTTAAAACTTCTCAAAGTATGTCTTTTTAACCGTCTGGCGTATCTCAAATTCAGGGAATTTTACCAAAATATGACAGGGAAGTGTCAGAGAGCGGCAACCCTGTATTAGTGGTGACGTCATCATGAGGATTCTTCTGCATATCGAATTGGTTCCAAACAATAAAAACGGTAGAGCCTCTTTTACGGTGACTTAAACGCGGCTTAAGGAAAAATTCCGAACTTTCCATTCTTTCATCTCGACTCTTCTAGTTCCTGCAGAATGCAAGTTGACCTCGCATATACAGTTTAAAAGCGATTTATTTTTTGCCCTGGATTTTTCTCGACATTATATTACGAATCCAAAATATCGAACGTCTCTCAAATAAAAATGTAATTCAATGAATCAAAATGAAGTAAATAATCGCAATCCACGGAAAAAAGAAAGGCAGTGGCTTCTAGACTATCTCTCAATTAATCATGATCTTTAGGATATTTAGTAACTCAAGTCATGTTTCTTGTTCCTGGCAGTGTCTTACATATCCTCTAGCTGTATGGTAAATGCTGCCAGAATACCAGAAGTACATGATTTCCCGAGGATCATGGATAGCCAGAAAGTCTAGTAGCGACTACTATCCTTTTTCCGTTCTTGACGTGAAAGTAATAATGGAAACTTTTCAGGCCGAGAATTCGCCGAGATTCAGGACAAATGCATACGAAATACATCGACAATGGAAATCTAAGCCCGAGAAGGCTTTTCCCACCGTCTTCGCCTACGAGGAACAGGTAACGTATCTTCACTATAACCGCATTTTTTCGCCTTCACTGGAAAAAAAAAAGAACCACATTGGATCCTGAGTCCAGGCTCTTAAAAACATCGACAAGAAAAAGTACTCTTGAATCAGAATCTAGCTTAAATCAAGAACCAAGCCTCCTAATTTAAGCGGATTTCGTTTTGATTCAAGCAAAAATCCGATGGAATCAATAGTATTTTTTCTTGTCAATGTTTTCAAGAGTCTAGACTCTAGATCCAACGTGTTTTTTTTCCAGTGTTCGCTTTTGTGATTCTGTTTGTGGTTCATTTTGTTCGTTTCATAATTATTGCATCCTATGAGTTTCGCGCTCTGAGTGAGCTGCAATACTAAAAGCACATCTTGAAACAAGTTTGTCTTGAACATATTTTAAAAACGTGTTATTTTAATCTTCAATAGATAAACTCTAGGAAATGATTAAATAATATTTTTTGGTAACTTTAGAAAAGAATTTGAACATATGGAATAAATCTGAAAATTTTAATATGCATGACTTATATGCGATAAATACATTACCTACACTGGTTAAAAAAAGTAGCTTGGATTTAAAGTTCAGACTCTTAAAAACATTAACAAGACAAAATACTCTTGATTCAAATGGAAATCCGCTTAAATTAAGACGTTTGGTTCTTCGATTCATGGTAAAATCCGATTGAATCAGGAGTATTTTTTCTTGTCAATGTTTTTAAGAGTCTGGAATCTAGATCTAAGCTACTTTTTTTTTACCAGTGTACTGAAGTAAAGGACAGAATTCCACGATTCCTGTTATTTTAGATATTTTTAACGTTGGCTGTTTGATTCTCTTGTAAGTTTATTTTAACTATATTCATGTAGTTTTTGTAGCGCAGTTGCGTTTTTAAAAACAGATTTGTTGTGAGCAAAAATAGAAAAAAAAGTACTTGGTTTTTCCCAGAACATTTCGAAGAACTGCCCCATCCTCCGACTTGCAGAGATAAAAATTAGTCCGATGGTGAACTCCGCTCGGCTACGCTCAGGTGTGCAGGTTTTCACGGCTATGTCACGGCAATTTGCATAATTTCATGCTAATTCTCAAACCTGTGCAAACTGTCGTCACACTAAGTGCAAAACTGCTATTCCTTCTTTTTGCAGTTCCCTTCCTTCGCCTATCTTCTCTCTGCTGCTGATTTTTTTCTCACTCCGTTTCACTCAATACTTCCTATCGCTCCGATAAGAAAGATAAAGAAAATATAAAACTTTTAAGGACTAGCCGGAGAAAATCCGTGCACCATGAGAGGCAAATTGTCGAAGGTTCCAACTGTTCAAATTAAATTGGGCGGATCTAACAGGAATAAGTGTAATCGCTCTTCAATTTTGCCTAATTTTCTCTCATGTCATATTTTTTCACGGATAACTGAATTACTCATCGACGATATGCCACACTGAGAAAAAACTATGGCTTATAAACCTATTAGTGGTAAATATGGAACACCACTAATAGTAGTACCTCTACATATAATAATAGCACATATACCTTAGTTATGGTCTCTGTACCTTAATTAGGTACAGAGACCTTAGTATGGTTCACAGACCGAGAATCATTAGTTTATTTACGACTATTATAGGTGTTCCATATTTACCTCTAATAGGTTTATAAACCATAGTTTTTTCTCAGTGCACGACTTTATGTATATTTAAGGACTATTTTTAGTTGAAATTATGAAGATCTTAATTTTTGTCAAAAACTGCATTTATCCTACTTGTCCACCAAGCCCCTGAATCTTACAAGTCTTCACTAATCTCCAACCCTTAAACAAGACCATCGTCCATTCCACCGTTGCATCATTCCATCTCTAGAGATGCGAGTACACAACGGCAACTTTAACATTTTATTAATCTTATCCAGGGTTAAAATTTCCTCTTTTTTTTGTTTGTTCGGTGCTTGCACATATCTCTTCCGCGGCGTCACATCTGAACCGCTCGAACCGCAACAATAGAACTCGTTGCAAACGCGCCGGCCATTTCATTGAAATTTCAGAATCACATGCATGAATGGTCGCGCGGGTAAGCGAAAAACTGCATGGGTGATTTCCACTCGCAAGCAGTGGCTTTGAATTTCTGGAATTTCGCTGGACCGGGGAGAATTTCCACTCATCCCTCCCGGTTCGTGGATTCTAAATGCCAGCCAAGCGTTTGTGTTTTGCGCATTAGTGTCACGCGTGCATTGCTGTGCTAAGTAAAAACCTCGTATAAGAATATGAGTGTTGTAAAATTTCCTGTCAGAAAATATCAATTTTTGAAGAAAGTTTTGAATATTTTTGCTTTAAATTTTCAGACTTTTTAGATCGAATTTCGGAGGTAATCCTCCGAAAAATTGAAAGAGAAATATTCTGAAATTTGCCTGAAAATTCATTGTTTTTGAAGGACATTTGGCAACGCCTTGAAGGCTCATACGGCGTTTTTCCATAGGACGGCAGTGTAGTGGTGAGAGAATTCGACTCATAGCTTATAATTATCTTCTGTAAAGTGATCTTCACTATACAGACTTCATTAGCAAGAGAGGAAGAGTGTTAAATCGGAATGGAATCGTCGCAATGGTAAAGAGTAAATGAGTCAGATGTTGAATGTATTCACTCCTCGTGGAAAAATCACCGGAATGTATGAAAATATTGCAGGGTTAACTGTGTAACCTAGAAGGTAAACCGGTTGCAACTTTGCGCATTTGTCAACTTTATGAAAAATCCTGGAAACTTATCAAGTTTTCAAGAGTTTAAGCAGCCTTAATGTTGCTCTTTTAAGAGATCCAGATAAATAGATCGAGTTCTTGAAGGTATGAAACAGCCCAAATGTCACAGTGTGAACTTTCAAAATTTCTGGAACCGAATTCTTAACATTCGATTGCGTTGTTCGTTTTACACATTTTGAAATTCTCCGCGCTCATGGGCTTGGGCCTTTTTTACTTCGTTGTTTGCAACTATTTGCACAGAGATAGAGAAGGAAGTAAGAAAACCTAGCCTAAGTATTCGGACAATCTTCGCTGGTTGTTCCCCAATGATTCCAGTTGGTTTCAAGAATTATTTTCATACATCAGAAGCAAAATTATTTTGAACGACTGGATTCATAGATAAGGAAGCATTTATCAATGGCTCAAAAAATCGTTCGATTTTTAAATCAGGGTTTTTGTTACATCTCTCTGAGCAAAGGTTGCAAACAACGCAGAAAACACCACCTACGAGCGTGAGAAATTTGAAAATTTGGTACACACTCAACGCATATAAATTGTGCGTTAAGGATTTGATTTCAGACATTTTGTAGGAGCACAGTGCGGCTTTTTGGCTGTTTCACACTTATTCTTTTTCATATCTTTGTTCGCAGATGCGTGTTTAATAATTGTATTACTGACCACGCGAATTGCGCGTTTTGGAAGTGATATCAGACTTTTTTGACGCACTGGAAAAAAAAATAAAAACACATTGGATCTAGAGTCCAGACTCTTGAAAACATTGACAAGAAAAAATACTCTTGATTCAATCGGATTTTTGCTCGAATCAAAACAAAATCCGCTTAAACTAAGAGGCTTGGTTCTTGATTTAAGTTAGATTCTGATTGAATCAAGAGCACTTTTTCTTGTCGATGTTTTTAAGAGTCTGGACTCTAGATCCAATGTGTTTTTCTCCAGTGCGTGCTTATCGTTCGTCTTGCGATGTTTTACCATGGAAACTCCATCAATTTATGTGAATGAAATGAGAGGAACACGGGGTACAAGCTGTAAATAAAAGTAATTTCGACGGATAATATATTTATTTGTATACCTTGTACGTAACTGTCTCGCTACATATTTTTCCTAGACATTTGGCAACCGCGCTTCGATTGTAGGCGGACGGGTTGGAGTTCCAATAAAGTGCTGGATCGACACGGGTAATTTTTGCGGTAATCACAGTAAGATGCGTTTAGCAACTGCAACAATTAGCGTAGTTTACCCTTCATTATGCTTTTCCCGTCTAGCGCTCAGGTTGCTGGGCCAGAGCGTTGTTATCGTCATGTTTTGCTTCTTGGCGAGGCAGGTGAGACTAACACCAGGACTGACGATCGTGCCGCTATTACCTTAATGTATCCAAGAATATGTTCTGTTGCCAAGTTTATCCGAGAAAAATCAGTACAATTTGCATGTAGGTGAGCTGATGAATTTAAGAAAACTTTCAGGTACTTTTGCTGATCTTTCCTGCCCACTCTTTCCCCTTAGTAGTTGGCTTCTTCAGTCGATAACTACAAAAAATTTGGAGTCAATATTGAATATTTAGTTTACCGAAATAAGAATTTATTTTCATTGAGGAATTAATGACTTCCGTTCATAAGATAACTGAACTTAGATTCAGAAACCTAATAGAATTTTTAGTCATCGAAACCGAACTCCGAGTTAGATAGTTGAACTCTTCGGTAAGTTTCAGGTTTAACGAAAATTTTGATTTTCTGAATTGAAGTTCGATTTTTGTGTCTGGGAAAATTTATTGCGTGTATCGAAAAATTTGGTGGGGTAAAGGATTTGGAGAACGGTTGTTATGAAGACAGTCAAGAGTGCAAATTGCGAGAAAAAATAACACAAAAGTTCAGTTCATACGGAAAGTGACACACATTTATCTTAGTGTACTTTTATTCCTCAAAATACTATAGTTTTACCCCTTTTTCTAGTTATTGCTTCGGAGATATCGTAAAACTAAAGAAGTCAAGAACGTGGTTAATGTTCTTGCAAAAATTTCCTTCGCTCAATTTTCGTTAAAAAATATAATAATAAATTCAGTTATGACATAACATAATATACATTTATTTTTCTAAGATGACTTGTCTAATTTTCGCGCATGAATAAATATAGGTCAACTTTTTCGTGATGACCGCTATAGGAACATCTATGGTGAAAGACATACCATTGCCATTTTATTATACTGTCTTATTTGTATTCTAGTGTCTAGTCTCACAAGTTACCTCTCAAAATTTGCGACAAAGTAAACACTGTTTCAGTGGGGCAGGAACCGATGATCTAATGGTAGCGTTAACTTATTGCAGAATCGACTAATTATATCCTGAAAGCTAACGCTAGATCGTGCAGATAATTTATCGATGCATCGACATGATATCTCTATAATTCAGCATTTCCCTTTTTCAAGTTCACGTACAGGCGCCACAACGAAATGAGAAAATTAGTATTATCAAGTAATTGCTCGTGTTATTGAACCTGCAACATGACGAGTCTTATTCCCATCATAAGGTATTATTATTCTTCGTAGAACTTCTTGTCCAACACAATGTTTAAGGTGTGAATCGCCGTGTAGGAAATTCCTCGTCGTCAATACGCATCGATATTTTTCAAAATAGTCTCTTACGCTAAAACATCTTAGTTTGTTATAAACGCGCCACAAATCTGTGCGACAGGAGTGTCCAAATAGTTGATCTGAAATAGACGTGATGCTCGAGGAAAACTCTATTTACACCCGCAACGTACCCGAAAGTCGTGGGCCAATCTCAGATTTCGCCCGCAAAATCGGGCGTATGCAACCCGGCCCACCGCGGAGTTCAAATAGTTGCATGTTGGGTTGGAACCCAACTTCGAGTGCTCTTCCATTGTTTCACGCTCCGCGCGCATTATTCCTCCTCATGAGGAATTCCTATTTTTGTCTATTTTTCATGCCGATGGTTTGCTGTTTAGCATTTTCTCACAGAGAATAGAGGGTAGGCAGAAAAAAATGAATAGAAAAAAGGATAAAAACGAATCTTCAAAAAAAGCCTTTTAAACAAATTGTGAATCGGACAACAAACCATTATGTATTATACTAAGAACATACAAAATATTCACAAAATTTGAAATATTATGTATCAAGAAAAATCAAAACCGAAGATAGACTCGAAAAAGCTTACAATAGACCACTATACAAGGTACGAATTTCAGCATTCTGATACATGTTCCTCACTGAGAAAAAGCTATGGCTTATAAACCTATTAGTGGTAAATATGGAACACCAGTAATAGTAGTACCTCTACATATAATAATAGCACATATACCTTAGTTATGGTCTCTGTACCTTAATTAGGTACAGAGACCATAGTATGGTTCACAGACCGAGAATTATTAGTTTATTTACGACTATTATAGGTGTTCCATATTTACCTCTAATAGGTTCATAAACCATAGTTTTTTCTCAGTGTGGTCGTGCGCGATTTGACTCACGCAGAGCTTTGAGTTTCGTGTGAGCGGGCAGTTCAAATTCCTCGTAACCAATGTGAAATAAAAACGCTAATATCTTCGTTAGGAGTTATTTCAGTCATTTTCGTTGTGCGAATCGTGTTCTACGTGAAATTTTGGTTAAAAGACATGTACCAGAATTCTTAAATTCGTACCTTGTCTAGTGGTCCATTATAAGGAAAAGTTAGTAATTATGGAAATCAAAGTAGCAGTTACATGTCCTCATGACTTAATTAGACCCTCTTTAAGAAAACTAGTCACCGGCCAGTCGAGCTTTTGCTTTCAGATTTGTGACTAATTGATTGTATGCAGAAATGCATGCATGGAAACCACGCATGTATAGGACCAAGATGAGTCAGACGATGTCAAAACTAGGCCTGAGCAGTTTATCTGAGCTTACGCAGTACGCACTCCTGCGTGAGGCGTGATTAATCGTTAATTTGTGATTAAAATATCGTGGAGGCTGGAGCTGCTTCGTATCTATTAAGCGACCGAGAGGCTCATTAATATCTCTTAAGAAGTTGTTTGGACTTTTCGTCTTTCTCCTGCCCCGCGTATTCATATGACCCGTTCCCTCCCTCGGGTCCTCCTTTCTTTACTCTGCTCAACTACCGAATCACCGTCCCAAAATTTCGGACCAGTCCAGGCTGTATATCCCTCCTACTGAAAGTATAGTTGTAACTTCTAGCCAGGCACCCGTTTACTTGATCAGACACTGTTTTTGTAGAATTGTGCTTAAACGGTCGAATCTCAAAAACACGTAAGAACGATTAGATGTATGAAAACGTCAAAAATTGATGTATATTGGCGTATGAATTGTGGATCTGAAATGACCGAAGTATTTTACGGATACTGCTGAACTCGGGATGAAACCGTTCAAGCAAAAGTTGAAAGTTTTGGGTGTTAATTATTTATGCATGCAATTATTTTGTTACTTTATTTCTCTTGTAACTTTAGATTCTTTCGTTTTTTTTTTTAATTTTTCCGTTTTTCGTTTGTTGCAGGTAAGAATTGTCAGTTCATGTCAAAATTCCAAGACTTATCACACGACTGCGTGAGTAGAATTCTCCGAAGATTGATTCTCACTCTCAACGTACATCATATTTTTTCTTTTTTTCGTCGTAAAATTTGACTGGAGTTTGTCGGTAGCGTCGCAGGAAACCTGATCCTTTCCAAAAAAGTCAAGTTCAAAGCGCACAAAATACTCAGTAAATATCTAGTATTAATAACGATCGTATACATTATACAAAAAAAAATGGCTTCTTCGGCAGTTTTTTATTGCACTGAAAACATACTTCTTTCGTTGAGAAAAGGAGACATCGTGCAAAGTTAAATTTTATTTGCGACAGTTTAAAGTATCACTGTCCGTTAGGATACAATTTTTTTTTCAATAATTTTATCAAGTTTGTTCTTTTTATACGTGCCTGGCACGATAATGGCCTTAGAAACAGGGTTTAATGATCCAGTCAAAGAGAGAAGAACAAGCAGCAAGTTTACTTGTATTGATGACATATTTTTGGCTATGTTGGCCAGAAATATTTTATCACGGGAAAACTTTCAGCACAGTGTTTCTTAAATGCTAAAATACCTTTTTTAACATGAAATTCATCATTTTTTGGTACCCTGAGCGTAACGAGAACCAATGGAACAATTGGGCATTTTTCGGTGAAAGGGTGTATAAGACTCCCAATGCCAGAAAGATTGTACAACGTAATTCTCTAGTTGTATGTAACTTGTCTCACAGGTCTGTTATGCATTTTTCCCTGAATCCGCTACTCAATTTCAGCTCTCGCAAACGCTTCAAAAAACTGCACAATCTTAGTAGCATCTCGAGCCTCATACGTTCTGTTACCAAAAAATTCCTCAATTTTCTCTGTCGTTATGAATCCGATTCTCCTCAGTGTGTGAACGCCGCATCTTACATACTACTAAGTAGTATGCAAAACATTTCACCCCATATGTATAATACGTAAAATTGAGCGTGCGTTTTGTATGTTTTCTGTCAAGTATTTGACCCTCCCCATTTTGGTTTTGGGGCTTGGCGGTCGGTGGTCGGCAAGGGTTCATGCTAAGCACTAAGCAGGTACCAAGCGAATTAGAATGAACCCGCCCACGCTCGGGCCGGTCCGCCGGCCGCCGCACAGTGGATCGAGCCAATTGGAGAGATCGGACTTGAAATTTTCGACTGAAACTGCAAATAGAGAAGTTGCAGTTGTCATAAATTTTGTGAATTTCATCTTCAAAATGATATCGTTAAGAAAACTGAGTACGAGGATATCCTTGGTTTCTAAACTGAACAATAATTGGAGAAAATATGACAAAATAACTTATCTGCTAAAATACATGTGTTTAAATGGAAAATGCCGCTAGATGACGTCACAAGGCAGCAAATGTTAAAAAACATGCATTTTTAAATCTATTTTTCTCCGATTTTCAGTGTCAGTAAATAATTATGAAAAATACTGCAAACTCAGCTTATATGTATTAGGCACTCTCAGATGAAGCAATGCAATTTTTAGGTGCAAAATCGCCATTCTGATGTTTATATTGTCACCTTTTTAACTTTAAGGGGTGTTTCTATAAGAAAATCTCACGGAAAAACCAATGGAACTACTTTTAAAATCTCAAAGTTTTGTATAAACGAAGTTATAAGCGTTTAAGATTTCCAAACTTTGTCCGACATCCCCCATTGATTCTATCCACTGAGGGCCGGTCCACCGCCGCCTATGTGGTCGTCTATTATTTAACATAACTAATACTCTCCCCTATCCCGGGTCCAGGATCCGAGATCCAGGCTCCCTGGTCTGGTCCTGGGTCTGTGACGTGCTCCCGCGCCCGGGATGAGGGCCTAACCTCAACTTCTGAGAAACGCACGAGCGGGAAGTTGGTATTATAAAACCCATTACCGAGCCATCAGCATGGTCCGAGCAACATGCGGTTTTATTTATTGTAGCGGTCTCCTTTGCCTTTTTTCCGTCGCTTTACGCGTCTCTTCTCCGCCGCCCTTGCCGGATTTCACGTGGTTCTTCAGGGATATAGGATTCGTGGTGCCTCGAGTATTCCTACTTTTAAGGCATACGGTGGGTGTAAAATTTGCGAAGGATCTAACCTAAACTCAATTAATTTTTTTAAATTTGCTTTAAAAGAACGGACGAAATGATCCTGTACGTAAAAAAAGTTGAGAGTTGAGAGGTGTGCACATCGAAGTACATTGGTTAAAAAAAAACCTCTTGGTTCAAGAGTGTAGTTTCTTGTCACCGGATTTAAGAGTCTGGACTCTTGTTTCAATGCAAAATCCGCTTGAAACAAGAGTTCATGACTCTTAAATCCGGTGACAAGAAACTGCACTCTTAAGTCAATGCAATGCGACATTGGTCCAAGAGGTTTTTTTTACCAGCGTACAAAATAAAATAAAATGCTTTTTTTAAAACTCAGCGCCTTTATTCTAATCATAGCATTTTATTTTCAATTGTATGCCTTCCGTACTTAGCTGAACTATAGGGGTGGAAAAAATCACAAAAAAAAATCAAACGGGGCACCAGACAAAAGTTTAGTATCCAATATTTTCTCCTCAAAATTTTAAGAACGAAGTGGGAAAGTTCAATGAAAAATAGGAGATCAGCTTCTGTAAGAGAAAAAAAATGTATGACTAACATTAATCAAATGGCAAAAATAAATCTGACACAGATATTTTTTGGTTTGTACTTCTTGTGAGCAGGGTAATTTGCGCATTCTCCAAATATAACCCGTATTCTAATTCCGGTATGAGGAGGTGAATTATCCTAATTTCTGGATAAGGAGGTGAATGATTTTAAAATTTAAAAAAAAAATAAAAAATTTAAAAAAATTAAATAAAATAAAATAAAAAAAACCTTGCCTAGCAGTAGATTTTGGAATTTCGCTTCGCGTGAATTGTCCTCTACGAAAAATTTAAATAGGATTGTTTTAACGAACAATTTGTGTGTAGGCCCTTTTCCTTTTCCCGCGGGCCGTTTAAGTGCACGCCCTTCATCATGAACGGCAACATGGGATCCCGCGCAAGTCTGGTTAAGCTCGGAGGGAAATAGAGGAGGAGGAATGTCCTTGCCCCCTGAAGATTACCTGCAACACCTTGTGAATCCGTCGTTTAAATTTCAATCTACTTTACAAATGATAAATGCCTCCCGCTTGCATGCAGAGAGTCAAAAGCGGCAGTCGCACCTGTAATTAAAACGTAACACCATTGTTGAAGAGTGTCAATCCGAAATTAATGGTTATTAAGAGCCCGTCGAACCTAGTCTTCGTCTCAGCTTCGAGCAGTCACGTGGCGCGCTTTGCGATTTATCGATTGATCGGCCATTTAAACCTATGTAAAAGTATCGATAAACAGGGTGTTTGTAGTGAACACCTTAATCATCGATTATTTACCACAGCTTCAAACGGGGAAATATCGATAGATCGCAAAGCACGCCACGCCACTGGCTTCGAGTGGGATTCCTTTTTAAAAGGATCTTTAAAGGAAAACGCCGTATGAACATTTAAGCGTTGTCGATTTTCCTGTGATTTAATTCTACATTTCCGGAGAAGTTATGAATATATTTCTTCGAAATTTTTCGGGATGTTTTTCTCTCTTTGAGCTAGTGTATGTATAAAACTTTTAAGGAAAAATTATCTTAAAAATTATTCTCAATAAGTGTTTTACCGGACGCAGCTCACATCTTAGGAGGGAATGAGTCGAACATAATTAACTTTTCAAATTTATAATTACCAGACTTTATTGTATTATGTAGTTCCGCCATTGCGTCTAGGAAGTCATATTCGTGCATGTTAGCTTGTGATGTTACATATTTCCTGTATTTGATGCAGGAAATATGCATTTTGTCGAAATACGCATTGTCATAAATTTTGTTGCAAAGTCCGTGGGATCCACAGGATATTTCTTCAAAAATTTCGCACCAAACGTCAAAATTAGTTTTCCTGAAGGGGGAAAAAGAAAACATTTAAGTAAAGAACGACTAATCCAGGGTGTCTGCAGGTCTGGAAAACCGGGAAAACCGGGAAAAATCAGGGAATTTGATCACTGTCTGGAAAACCGGGAAAAGTCAGGGAATTCGATCGAAAACCGGTGAAAGTCAGGGAATTTTCGCAATTCGAACATTTCGCGGCTATTTTTGCTCGTCACTGCCGAATTGGCCGAGTAGCTCGCTTGCGTGGCTGATAATGTAAACTGCTCTGTTCAACCAGTTTGCAACACGGCCGCTAGGTTCACTAATGTGTGTTCCCTAACTTTAAAGATCGAATCGATCTGCCCTATTTAATTTATCTACTTAATTCATGCTAAATGGCAAGATAGACTAAATAGACTTGAATGAAGTTAACTTGCTAACAGCAGAAAATTACAGTAAATAATGATAGGAAACTAAGTGCCCTAGTTTTGAGCAGATGGTTAATCAATTTTTTCAATAAGTTAGGAAATTTAATGAAAAGGCTAGAATTTTAGTTTTTCTTTAACTGAGTAAAGAAATATTTAATGTCAACCGCATTTTGCATGAAATTTTTCTGGTTCTTAAATCAACATGTTCACAACTGGTGCATCCACCTTGTAGAAATATTATTGGTGGATTATATTCTAACAAGCCAATGCTTGTTGAGTATAAGACAAATTCAATACCAACAATAGGTTCTGGAANACATTTTTTCCATCACGAGATAAAAGCACAAACAAGTTTTGAATTGTTGACTGTATCACCATGATTCCAAAAATACAATACACAACATAGCATTGACTAACAATAAAACAGTATGCAATAAAATAAAGTCATGACAAGGAACATAGCCGAAAATGGCGCCGATTCCCATCAACCAACGCGCGGTCTCTACAATGTAACATGCTGCATTGATACTCCCCAGCTGGGACCGTCCGGAATAGCAGCTCTAGTGCAAGCACCAAAGCCGCTAAAATTAAATTTTGAAGGTGAATTTTAGTTTGAGTATACCATTTTGGAATTAGCTTTATTTTGAGTATTTAGGATCTCGTTCCTTTCAAAAGTATTACTCAACTCCTCCCAACGCCATGGTAATTCAGAATATGACTTTACGGGGTTATTCCTAAGGATAGTTTTTTTTTAATATTTTCTAACTAGTTCGCATCGTATGGCTAAACCCAAAAAGTCAGGGAATTTTGTTATTTTTTGTCATGGAAAACCTGGAATTGTCAGGGAATTTCATTTTGAAAATCGTGTAGACACCCTGTAATCAAAGTAGATTAAAGGAATTCTCACATATCATGCTCAGATACCAAATTTAATGCGATTTCGAGGGCCGGCAACGTTGCATTACAATAATGCATTTATCGGAAAATTGGCAATGCCGCAATAAAAATCAGTGATGGTTTCCTTCATCGGCACAATAGGCAACGCTGAAATTAAGTTAAGGTGTGAGAAAAACAACCGAAGCTTCAGTCAGTGTCGCATGCGACGGATTCTGAACGAGTTTGGTTATAACACCTGGATGCAACTATTCGAGCTCCATGGATGTCCGTGTTGCATATCCACGCAAGTGAAGGCGTTTTGCAGACATTAGCCGAAAGACTAACGACGAATTTTGCCGTGCTAAGGGAAATCGCTCTACGATTATTCGAGTGTCACATTTCTCTCGACGTAAAACTCATTTCACAGATCAGGATGTGAATATTTTTCTTTGAAATTTGCAGACTATTTAGAATGACCTGTGAATAAAATTCTGCGACAAATTTAAAGAATCAAACATGCATTCCTTTTTAAGAAAATTCGGGCTGTATCACCAACATTTTGGCAACATTTGAATTTTCATGTGGTATTTTAACGGCTGTATTCCACATGGCTTTATTTTTTCCATTCGTTGCTTTGCTTCTTTCAAAGACTCTGGGGAAAACAGCCATAACCGGTCTCTAGGATATACTTGGAATTTGACATGTTAAAGGAAACCAACGGCACCTTAAGTTGAAATTTCCCGACTAGATTTTGTTTAAGTTTTTAAATTACTGCCAACCCCTTACAACCAAACGAAATTCACCTCCCGAGGTAAGTCGAAAAGGGAGTGGATCCAAAGTGTGGCCAAAATTCATCAAGAAACTGAGTTTAGCTCTTGATTTCAACACAGCATTTTTCTCTCCTTTGATTGGTAGCAACCCTTCCGACCTCGCAGAAACTGTAGGCTTGTCCGCGACTATATCAAGCAGTCTCAACGTGAAAAAGAGTAATTCTGAACCAACTCGCATGGCCAACGAATGTCAAACGGATCGGTCACGGTGCCCCTTCATAGTAAACTTTTAGACCTAATTTGTCATTGTTTCACTTCGTAGAAACCTGCATACCTCATGTAAATATTTAATCAATGGCGATAAACCCAAAAAAAAAAAAAAAAAAAAAAAAAAAAAAACCCTTCCGACATTGTTGGAATAATCTACTCTCGGCAATTCGTCTTTTACTTTGCCGCGAAATTTTCACTTGGAATATTAATACGTTGCAATAATTTTACATCTACATGAAGTCCATTTTAGGAAATGACGAGTATTTGAATTTGAGTATGAAAACCCCGTAACCACAAGAGTTTCCTGCAATTCATTCGCCCAAGTGTGATCACTCATCGGAGCAATGGTTTGTGACGTTAGGGGTTTAACGTCTCACGGCCTCTCGGGCTCACATCCTAACTGACCCCAGAGAGGAGGAAGAAAGGATCAGCAAAGATGCGGCTTGTCGCTGAAATCCGATATTTCTTGTTATTTCTCATGTTCATGCCTCGCGGAATGTTTTCTCGGAGAAGCCCGTCAAAAACTGAGGAGGCAGCGCGCGGGTAAACGCTTCGTTGCAGAGAGGATGCCTCAAATTTCCTACGATTCACATCGGCATGCTAAGGAAAAACGCCGTATGAACCTTCAGGCGTTGCCAAATTGCCTTTGATAAAACACGGATTCCCTGGTAAACTCATGAATATTCTTCACCCAATTTTTTAGAGAATTTTCTTCGTATTTTGATCTAAAGTTCCTGAAAATTTCAAAGAAAAATATTCATAGTTTTCCTAAGAAATAAACATTCTATCAAAGGAAAATTGGCAACTCTGGAATGTTCATACGACGTTTTTCCTTAGCACATCAGCATGGTCCTTAGCCTCGGCCGCGGCCCATGATAACAAAATATCCCATTCCGCCACATCCGTTTAATGCTTTTTCGCAGGGGATTTTACCTCTGTTTTTTGCGTACTCCTTTGAGCGGTGTTTACCGAACAGGAACCATCTTTTTTCTCTGGGAAAAACGAGGTCTGCTCCTTGAAAGCGGTGCTTTGCGAAATATCGATTGATTTACCATATAAATCCATGGAAAAGGGTCGACAAACAGGGTATTCGCAACGAACACCTTAATAATCGATTCTTTACCATAGCTTTAAATGGAGAAATATCGATAGAATCGATCATTCACGCCACGCCACTGCTTGAAAGGGGTCGGAAGAATTCTGTATTAGATCTCTTCATGAAAAAATAGTCCGAGAGCCAGGGTACATTTGGTGACAAACTCGTGACACAAGTTTTGACCACTTAAAAGCGATAGCCTTACATGCACTGACATGGAAAATGGTCGTCTGCCACGTTGTAGCGTGTGCCATTACGTGGCTGACAAGCATTTTCCGTGTCAGTGCAGATTTAATGGTCAAAACTTGCGTCACGATTTTGTCACTAAATATCGTCTGGCTCTCGGGCTATTCCGTTTCAACTTTTTCATTTGAATTTGTAACAGTCACTCTTGGAAATCAAATCTCAGATTTTCCTAATGATGTCCTTATGGCCTAACCTAATCAAACCAAGCCTAGCCTAGTGGAGTAGTGCTCGTCCTCATATTCATAAGCCATCTGTAAGCGAATTTCAATTGCTGGTTTGCTCAAAAAGTTACTCATCCATCATCATTAGGTGAAAAGTATAGCGCTGACCTTCGAATATAATCCTTTTTCTCATCCAATTTCATCGCTTGAACTGCTGGTGCGCAGAGGAGGATCCAGCAATTTGGCAACACCGGATTCCTCCATTTAAACCTATGTCAAATAATCGATTCTTTTCGGAGCACCTAGCCCCTCCCCGAATCGATACATTTTCATAGGTTTAAATGGAGAAAAACAGTGTTGCCAATTTGCTGGATCCGTCAATGCTGGTGCGGGGTCTCTAAAATACTATGTTCCGATCTCCGCTGGCCCCATCGCCGAAATTTTGATGTAAATGGAACCACGTTCGCTTTGGGATTGGTGCAGGGCAAAGGAGAGGGGCGAAGGAGATAAGTTTAAAAGGACGGGGCCGTCGGGTTGGGGCATGTAGGTCGGGGCAGGGTTGAGGGAGGGTGCGCAATGATCTACGCTCAGAAAACTGGCGCGGAAAAATCCGAGTCCCACGGCGCGACGCTTTCCCATGCAGTTGTCGCGTTCGCCCAGCAGCGGGAAGTTCGTGCAAGTCGTTTCGCGCCGTCTTGCAGTCGCTTATGCAATTTGCGAGACTTTCGTCCGTCTCTTTGCACCCGAATCTTGCGCGATACGATTTTCACAATCGTTTAATTTTTGTCGTTCAAATCTATCATCGTTTTCTTCCGAATTCTACCCGGTGTGTGATTTGGTGATAAGCGATGGATAACATTTTTTTTGTCGTAATTTAACCTTAGTTTTGTGTGCTTTTTCCGACCGTGCTAATTTTTAAGTTGATGCATAAAGTGGTCCAAATTAAAGTGATTCTACTCCGGATTAAAAAATACATCGAGCTATTGCATAGACGCTGCTAAGTTACTAGTTCACTTTAATATTCTGATAAAAAAATAACTTATCCTAACTAGACTAAAAGGCTTGCTTTAGCTGTTTCTTCCCAAAAAATCTGTTTCGTTGAATCTAAAGTAAAGCTGAAAGTATTCAAACGGGAATCACTGGATTCTGATTGTGAACTCAAACGGATGATTTTGGATACTTACAATTCCGACTCACGTTTACGAAATAGATTTTTTTAGAACAAATAGCTGAAAAACAGCGTAAGATCATGTTTTCTCCAAAGTTTAAACTCGCTTGAAGCGGCTTTTAGTATAAAACGAAAAGTGCCAATTTTTTTCTCTATCTCTCCGTCAGTTTATAAACCTTTTGCCTCTATCATAAATCACACCTTTACTCGCGGAAATTATCAGTCACTCCCTCATAATTTGTAGTAGTATCTACAAGTTTCAGTCGGTTCTTCCTTTCAGCTAAGGCCCGCTGAATTTAAAACTTAAGGAAGGTGAGTCAGTTTGTCTTCACACCATTGATATTTTTTTGTCTATTTATTCATCCTAAAATTTCGATGCAAATGGACCACATTTAGCAGGAAGGAACCAAGTCACAACAACTATTGCCAAATTGAATCGGGCTATTTACTTTTTAACATGAAAACGGTTGTGCAGATTTTTGTGTGAATTTCAGTGATTTTTCTGCATAGCGTGAAGCTAATTCCTGGAAATTTTCGAAGGAATTCGCACAAACGTTCTCTTGTAAAAAAAATTAAATTTCCCAGTTGAATTTGGCAAAAGCTGACGTGGCTTGGTTCCTTTCTGCTTAACGCGGTCCAAATAATACTCACCACCGGTAACTATTGACTAAGTTTAAAAGCAACGTAAAATCAAACATCGTTCCCACGCGTGTGTGTCTGTATTTAAATTTTAAATTACCCCTCTACTACTTCTGTGCAGATAATAACGGAAAAAATTTCGCAATGAAGAAACATTGAATAATTTATAGTTTTCGCAATTTTCTCTGGATTATAGCGTATATCTTTATGACTGTTCGGATTATATAACTTTATCACATGAATGTAGTTGCTTGGCATCATGATTTTGACTGCAGGTAAACGCTCTACAACCGTTCTATATTTTTACCCTAATTAAACAATAATACAATGGGACATAAAACTTAAAACGCAGGCACCTGCCTCAACAACAGTAAAAAACTAAATCAGTTGTGAATGAGAATTATCTTGGGCTTTTGGTGGGTGGGAACTTCAAAAAAAAAAGTTTGAAATAGATTTTCAAGAGGTTCCTCATGCTACCAAAACAAAAATTAATGGTTTAAGCGGAGCAGTCTATGAATTTATTTCTACTATGCATGATAGAGAGTTAAAAAAATTCCTCGGCAGATAAACATGAAATCCAGGACTACATTACTGACAGCGACGAGTACAAAGAAATCAATGCAAAACTGAAGAAAGCGACAAATGCACTTAATCCGAGACGGCTCCTTTGTTTAACTTCCGGAAACTTTTGAGTTAATAATCCCTTTACAAAGTGCGATCATGATGATTGAAAAAGTAGGGCACTCTGCTGAAAGATTGAAACAAAAGAGCCGAGTCGATGTTTCGCGAGTTAACGAGAGATTACTCTCTAAAATTGGCTTTGCCATAGTTCCTTGTTTCTCCCGAAGTCGTTAAAGAGAGGGAAGGACCAATGAGCGAAGAGCTCTGATGCAATTACATGGCAGCTGTCGAAGCAGTCATAAATCTCCCCAGTCATAATGACTGTTCCTGTCATTTTTAAATTTAGCGTTTGCAAGGATTTGCATCCGAACGGCTCGTTATTGAAATTCTGCGCACTCTGGATCGCACATTCGGTCTCATTTTAGATTTCGTACCAAGAAGAATAACAATTAGCAAGTGTCAGGAGTGGTGTTACACTTGCGACCCCATAAATTAAAAGAATCGACTGTTGGCACCGTTAAAATCGAGGATGGAGTGTGGAAGAAACTGAGTAGTTCTGGCCTATGATGTGCATGTCTGATGGCATCCTTTTTGTTGTGGTTAAAGGAAGAGAATCCAGAGTATTCAACCGAAAGTGCAGACTACGCCAAGTCCCTGCTAATTCGATTCGCCCTCCTTTAGTTTCGCCCATGTTTATGATCGCTTTTCCTTCAGACGGAAAAATATACTACTCCAAAAATCAAACCATGTAGTTTTAGTTAAAAATTTAATGTCTGACCTCTCTAATTGACTTGATACACTGTGCGTCGTGTGAATTGTTTTCTACGCAGGATTTTGAAGGAAGAACATGTGACTCTTTCTCCTAGTGCCGACCTTATTTAGTCGCCCATTCTCAAATTGTCAGTGAGGGGTTTCTGAAATAAATTTTCTCATCCACATATCAACAACTTACCATGCATGTCACTATCCTTTGGACGATTGGAAGGCAGCTGGTGCCTCTGCAGGTCCTCCCCTCTGATTAGGGTGGCGAAATTTCATGAAAAATGAAATCTTGAAATTGCATGCGAAACATTTCATGAAATTTCAGGAATTTATGAAAGATATTGAAAAATACCAGTTCCTTTTCATGTTTCGCAAAATGCAAAAATCGTGACTTTCTTCTATTTGTGTGTGCGGGTTGCATATTCTAGCCCCTAAAAAATATGAAATATTTCACAGCCTCGTGGAATTTCATGAAATACTTCACTTAGATTTCCAATCTTTCATTTCTTTCTTACGTTTCATGCCGCCCTGCCTATGGTAGAGGTCCAGAGCGTTCTTTCTACCACCATTACGTTCCGACGGAGGTATGAGAAACGGGTGGCTACCGATATTTGTGACTTTCTTCTATTTTTGTGTGTTTTAGTGCGGGTTGCATACTCTAGCCCCTGAAAAATATGAAAAATTTCTCAGCCTCGTGAAATTTCATGAAATATTTCCCTGAAATTTCCAATCTCTCATTTCTTTCTTACGTATCATGCCACCCTGCCTCTGGTAGAGGTTCAGAGTGTTCTCTCTACCACCATTACGTTCCGACGGAGGTATGAGAAACGGGTGGCTACCGATATTGCTTCCGTCGTGGATCTCAAGGAGTCGTGTCCCGTCCGCGAACGGCGCGCCATCCCATGAGTCAGTGTTTAGATTTAAATTAGCGTAAGTAGTGCCCGTTTGAGCGAGGAGTGAGTGAGTTTGCCGGAGATTTCGTGAGCTGATACTCGGCAGTGGCACGAGGAAGCCAAGTTTGGCACTAAAGACTGCATCTTGGACTCTTCCTTGAAGTCAACGCCCGGCGCCGACGATACAAAACCCCAAGCTCTGTTTTAAGAATTGTGGGAATTGCATAGGGCACAGAAAAAAATTAGATGTTGATTTAGCATTTATGTTGTTAAAAAACATGTCCGACAACTTTCAAATGCTGATTTTACATTTGGAGAAATGCTAACTTAACTACGCCCACTGAAAAACGAATAAATTCAAATGTTGTGTTAGCATTTTTGTATGGTAAAATCAGCATTTGAAACTTGGCGGGCTTTTTTTTAACAATTCAAATGCTAAATCAGCATTTAATTTTTTTCCGTGTGACATTTCTAAATCGTATGGGGCACTTGTACTCAAGCATTTGTCAAATTTCAACCAGACGATGGATTGAACTTCCAGTCGAAGATGGTAGAACCGGACCATAGTAACCTTTTATCTCTGAAAATTTAAATCCGTGTCGATTCAGCTCGAAAATTCTGGGAGTGCAGATACGTTTTCGGGGCCCCTCTTCTCGAGTGCCCCCTCCCCCCATTAACCAAAAGTCCTCCTTAATGTGAGTTTTGGGGACCTTGAGCTACCCGTCAGAATATCTGGAATGCTCTAGCACCCTAGTATCTTTGGCGAGACCGCCCCTGATTTCAGTACAATTTTTAGTTAAGTTCTTTTTAAGAAATACGGAGAGACAGGCATTTTGAATTACCGTCATTAAATTGTGTGTTTCTGTAGCTGCAACGTAGGTATTTTCTCTTAATTTTACGTATTTCTGTAGAAGAAGTGAAGAGAACTGAACGGTATTTGTGTGCCTGAGAAAGTAGTTTTTCTGACATAACTCAAAATTGAGCCTGGAGACTCCTTACTGTGCCATATCTTCCTTGCTGGACTTCCGAAAATAACTTTTACACATTTTTGGAGGTGTAATTTGCCCAAGCAATTGGTTTAGTACTCCCAACCCAATGTGCAAAAATCCATGTAGCAAAGTAGTTTCATTCACTATTAGGCAAACCCATTTGATTTTTTGCCCAATTAGTTGCTCATCAACCATCATCCGGCAAGAAGTAGCATCAACCTAAAAACCCAACAAGCCTCATCCGATTACGTTGCTTGGATTGTTTGCGTGGGATCGCTAAAAACATATTTCCTCTGGGACTGAGGTCCCTTTCTCAGAATACCTATGGCAACCCTGAAAGGGCAGCAGATTCATGGAGTGGCGAAGCAAGATCAGTGGTTTCAGGGAAACCCATCGTGCTTTATAATGTCTTCATTTAGATTTACACCGAGACCGAGTTTTTGTGTTTTTTCTCCGTCCGACGATCTCCTAGTCTCACGTTTCCCGACTTCCTGCACAGTCTACAGTAGTTTATCAGCTCCTCGAAAAATTAATTCCTACCGTGCTCTCGGCTGGATGTTTCAATAATGTTCTCATCTGGTAAAGCTTCCACCCCCTCTCTTAACAGTCCATGCTGCCAATTCAGTGGCCAACCTCGCAGATTGGCGTACTGTAGAGTGCCTGTATACGGGAGAGTATTGCCATCTCCGTGCCGCTCTCTGATTGGTTCATCAGTTTCAGGTTAAGTTGACCCAATGTAAACAAACTCGACTCAGAGGAATACGTATTATCGGCTGAGAAATGAATGATAACCACACTCAAAGGTTAATTTTTGGCAAAAAATCCATTAAAGGTCGATCCGATATCAATTCAGAAGTTGATCATGAAAAAATTTCTATCACATCCAAAATCACGTCTAGAACTTTGTCGCCATTTTGTTTGTTTACATCGGGCCAAAATAGGAGCGGAGGGGCTGGGGTTTGTTTACATTGGGCCAACTTTGGGGCTCCATGATAGCCGACCAATCAGAGAGCGGTTCACTTTTTCTGTCGTGAAAGGGATGGCAGTACTCTCCCGTATACAGGTACTCTAGCGCACTGGGCTTCGCCAGTTGAATCGCATCTAGAAAAATCGAAATATATCGCAGGAGGCTTCGGTAAAATCGGTTCATTATAATCAGAGCCTTTCAGAGATTCCGCTCTGACAGTCTAAAATATTTTATCCGGCGCGGTAAAAGTTAAATTCGGTGCTTAACGCTAATTTTTGCCGAGTGATGATTGAACCAAACATGAAATTAAAGAATCTGAAGAAGAAAATATCTTAGCTGAGTGGAGATGTTGCATGTGTGAGGAATTTGCGATTTGACTGATGTTTCTTATGTAAAAGTTCGCGAGAAACACGATGGTGCCACTGGTTCTCTCTGAAATCAACTCCCAAGCTCAAAAAAGCTCTCAAGTTGAGGCCAAAATGGAGGGGATATCCCACCCTACCCTGAGAGTCCACCTCTACATCAAGACAAACTCTCCATGCAAAGATAGGGAGCAAATACATTGACAGGGCTGCCACTTTATTTGGGGACTCCCAAACTGAAAACACGGCAACCTTTCTAATGTATTTGCTCCCTATCTTTGCATGGAGAGTTTGTTTTGTTGTAGAGGTGGACTCTCGGAGTAGGGCGGGATACCCCCTCCATTTTAGCCTCAACATGAGAGCTTTCTTTGAGCTTGGGAGTTGATTTCAGAGAAAACCAGTGGCACCATCGTGTTTCTCGCGAACTTTTACATAAGAATCAACAGTCAAAGCGCAAATTCTTCACACATACAACATCTCCATTAGTTTCGTTTCAGATTTTTCCAATGTATCGGCTTTTCGGCAGGGACAGTCCTATCAAGCAAGCGAGAGGACAAAACCTCGGCTGAATTCAATTTCAGACAAAGAATGACCATTTTTTCAATCGGAGCTCCTTTTGATTCATGCTGATGGACATTTTACCCAGCTCATCCTCTCACCGTGGCATCGGCAACGTCTCTCGACAGAGTGGAGAAAGGGGCCCCGAGATCAGTGATAGATTGAGCGAAAGTGATTGGGGGTCCTCTCGGGGAACACAATGAAAACAAACCTTGACCCAGGATATAAAACCCCGTAACTAGGCTACGCTCAATCGATAAGTTTCTGATTCTCAGTCTCAGGCGTGGCCATTAATCGTAATTACTAGGAGATTCCATGAGCAGCGTACTGCTGTGCTAAGGAAAAACGTCGTATGAACATTCGAGAGTTGCCAAATTTCCTTCAATAAAATGTTTATTTTTGAGGGAAATTGTGAATATTTTTCCTTGAAATTTTCAGGGACTCCAGGTGAAATTGCGAACAAAATTATCCGAAAAATTGAGGGAAAAATATCCATAAGTTTACCAGGAAATTCGTGTATTTTCAAAGGAAATTTGGCAACGCCTGAAGGCTCATACGGCGTTTCTCCTTAGCACGGCAGCATAGGTACACACACCCAGGGATCCTCGGTGTCGGGTAAGGATGCGACACCAGCGGCGTGGTGCGCCTTGCGATGTATCGATTGATCTGTCATTTAAACCTATGGAGAGGGATCGATAAACAGGGTGTTCGCAACGAACACCTTAATAATCGATTCTTTACCATAGCTTAAAATGGGGAAATATCGATAATCGATCGTCACTATGCGACGTAAGGGGCGAGGGGGTGCAAGGGTGGGGGAGAAGGGTGTCAGTCCTCTCAACTCATTTTCAATTCCGGTGTAAATAACGTTTTCTCGACAAGTTCGGTCCGAGGAGGTGAGGGTGGGGCGTCGATGTCGGATGCATGGGAGCATCCCTAAGGACTCGAAAACTCGTCATGTTTTCGTTTCCTTGTCCAGTCCTCAAGTATTTAACTCAAATCTGGCAATTGCATTTTCAAATTTCTATTCTTTTTCCGTCCTTTTTTTTCTTGATAATAATACTAACAAATACAGGTTACCTAGAATCGATTATCATTAATTAACGATGAATCAAAGAATCAAAAGTGGAGCCTCTTGAACTTGGAGCTTCAGAATATGGTGTTAGTTTTATTTCAATGAATTAATATTTTTAAAATCAGACCTCGGACTTCACAACGAATAATACCCTCATCATTGATAACCATTCATTAACCTTCATTGATACATGGTTTATACATCATGAGATCTTTCTCTGTCCTCATGTCACAAACCATGCATCTTACGAAATGGCATGAAAGTCAAAGTGAATCCTAATTTCCAAAAAGTAACTAAACTTATTGATTTCTCTCATCAAAGTACTTAGATTGCGGGAAAAATCTCCAATGCAAAAAGCGCCTTCAATCGGAAATGATACCGAAAAATTACTCGAGTGTTCGTTTAGTCGCATCATACTCACCTACCAGATTTGTTACGCATTGATACGGATATGCTCGAGAATGTGCTCTTTAGAGATTTTTCCGCAGCATGAATAATTTTTAAACGTATGTTTTTTTCTTTTTTGTTATTATCAACATAAAATTATTTACAGACTTATAGCCGAAAACTCATCATGTTTCACGGAGCAAATTATGTCGGTTCTAAGATTATAGACAAACCAACAAAATGTCCCTTTTCAAAATAACAACTTAATTTGGGGAAAAGCTGCAAAAGGGGAACAAATCCAAATAAAAACCCGGCACGTTTCGAAATAGTTAAAATTCCATTTTTTTTATATTCTGTATATTGTTTCCGATTGATAATGGAATTTTAACAATTTCCAAACGTTCCGGGTTTTTCTTTTGATTGGCCCTCCATTTGCAGCCTTTTCCCAAATCAAGTTGTTTTTTTATCATGTATTTTTGACTGATTAAGTTGTTCTCCATTGTACTATTTTAAGCATATACAATAAAACTTCACACCGTATCAAATCAAATTCACCGTAAAACACTGGAAAAAAAAAACTTTTTGGATCTAGAGCCCAGACTCTTAAAAACATCGACAAGAAAAAGTACTCTTGATTCAATCAGAATCTAGCTTAAATCAAGAACCAAGCCTCTTAATTTAAGCGGATTTCGTTTTGATTCAAGCAAAAATCCGATTGAATCTAGAGTATTTTTTTCTTGTCAATGTTTTCAAGAGTCTAGACTCTAGATCCAATGTGTTTTTTTTCCAGTGAACATGAGGCCCCAAAAAGTTTTGATTCACAGGATTTTCAAGACGAACTTTCTCGCCTCGATTTCAATACAATATAAACGGACGGGACAGCAACATCCTCGCGTCCCCGCCTAAACCCCTTCAATTGTTTTTTCTCTTGACTTAATTTAAATCGAGCCGAAACAATGATCCATGCTCCAGGTGCCATCTCCGTGGGGGCTATCGCCGATTCACCACCTCCTCAGACCTCGTCGTCGTAAGCGAGTCGATTACCGGGCTGCAATCCGTAGCGGGCGCGCGGCGCGGGGCGCACGGTACGCGCCATCTAATAATAATAATGGGCACGCAATAGCTGCTATAACATTATAATCAAAACAAAAAGGTTAACGCCCTAATAATGATCGTCTAATTTCATTCGACGTGTGCCCGACTCCTCTTCCGGCGGCGCGCCGCTTTTTTAATTATTTCATCGTCCTTTTCCTCGCGCGCCCAGCCAGTCGCCTTCGTCAACGGGTTCGCGCGACTTCTGGCGTCTTCACTCAGGGAAATCGGATTTATTACACTGCCGCGTTAAGAAACTCCGCCGTATATTGGGGATAAAATAGGTGCTAATAGTTCGTGTTTTTTCATCTCTAAAATCCTACGCGTTTGGTTTAACCAAATTTTTAAAAAATTGCAATTTATATCGATGGCTAAGGAACAATACCGGCTACCTGCTATCTGACGATTTCTCAGGAAAAACTTCGCAATTCTTGTAATTTTGTCGTTTGATTTGCAATTTTTTTTGTACACATTGCAGCGTCTGTACAGCGCTTCCGTGCGGAATTGAAAAAAAAAAAAAAAAAAAAAAAAACCCAAAACATCAGCTTGCGTACTTAATACTGAAGAAAGCAGCAAAGTCGCTAACTCAGTTTTGCCAAAAATGTCCGTTGGGTGGTATTGTTTCGTAGCCCTCGATATTAATGTATGAAAAGTGAGGATAAACCTTGAACCTGTTTTAGGACGCCTTTTTTTTTCTTTTTTTTTCTTTTGTTTGTTTCTGCTGGTTTAATGACTTCGTGTCCAGCATCTTCAGCCAACTTTAGACAATGTTAAGTGTCCCTAGACATCGTGGGATTTCCATGCTCCAGGCCTTTCCAATTTTCAGGGATTAGGACCGAGGAGAACCTGTTTCAGCGGATCTACCCGTCAATTCCGTGAAAATTAGACGCCTCCACCGGGATTCGAACCCGGAACCTACGCGCTGACCACCAGGCCATTTGGCCGGCACGACGCCTTAAAATCGTGCGAAATTCGATGTTAATTGAAAGGTCTGAATTTTTTACAATTTTTCACAACGAGTTGTTCACTGCCGTGAAATCAAAATTTTTGTCAACATTCACACCTCTATTTCTCATACTTTTCACAAGTGTTTCAAACTTTCGCAATGCCGAGGAAAATTTTGCTTTACAATTTGATCAACAGCAAAAAAACAACGCACGATTGTGCTAAAACCACACCGCCGAGTCCAATATTTACCTCGTGCATTCCTTCGTGATCTTATCTGTTGTTCTATTCTAATTTCTCCCAGGCTCCTTTGGACGGATCAAAGCCGATACCCCGATACCCACAGCCCACTCAAAATAGCTTCCTCCCACTTGGAGGCAATCGGAATTCATATGTTAATTAAAATCCGATCCGTGTCCACCGATCAAACTCTTTCTCCGCATCTTCCGAGCTCCGAGTGAAACCTCTCAAATCAAATAACTTCTCGCCTCCTAAAATGATTTCCTTGTAGCTTCTCCCGGGGTCCGCCTTATTTATGGCTTCTTCGGGTGCGCTTAAATGCGTTCTTTTTGTTTGCTCTCTTACGGGATCCACAAAGTCGGTATCGACAAACCGCCGTCTCTGTATTTCCCTCAAATTTTTATCGAATAAATAATCATTAAATTGTCATTGTCAAAGGCAGAGCGCGTGAGAAACAGTTAGTGGCGTGGCGTGAATTGCGATTTATCGATTGTCATGCCATTTAAACCTATGGTAAAGAATCGATTATTAAGGTGTTCGCTGCGAACATTCTGTTTATCGATCCTTTTCCATAGGTTTAAATGGCATAACAATCGATACATCGCAGAGCACGCCACGCCACTGGTGAGAAACCGCCCGAACTGTTATCGAGGCTAAATTGTGTGTTACGGAATCAGTTCGGACAGTGCTATAATATTTTTGGAGTGTATTGTCCCTCGGCGTGTTTACAAACATATGTAGAAATGATCAAAATAAAATATCAACCCGTGAAAAATTTCCCTAATGCCATATGTAATGTTAATGCTCGTAGCTCAGTCAGCCCGTTTTCTGGTGAGTGGTTTTGTGATACACGAGGAGAAGGAAAGAGAGGGACAAGGCGCATAGCAATTTATTATTGTTGTTCCTTTTCATACATAATATTTACATTCAATCAGCAACCCACGCTTTTTTATAATACGAACAAACTGGCTTCTTTAAGCTTGAATTGTCTGAGAAGATGTTTTGTAGTGTTGAATTTTTCACAGCATGTATTTGTAGTTTCATATTAATTTTTGGGGATTACTAAAAATTGTGTACACAGAAATAATGTAAGATTTTTATGCAGAAAACTGCCTTAATATTCCGGTCAGAGATAACTTATTCTGTATTTTGATCTGGCACTCTGCCCTTTCTTTTATTCCTGAATGGATGCTCAAAATTTCGGGAAAAAACTTCTCGATTGTTGTGCAACGAGATATCATTCTCATATGAAAAATATTTTATATTTTTATTTTGTGTTATGATACGCATGTGTAGTAAGTAAGACGCTTTCAGTGAAATGAACTGTAATCACAAGTTCTCGGAATCCTCCATCAAATATTTTTGAATTCCTTTCACTTACAAGTCAACAATGTAATCTTACTCGACGATAAGATTTGCAAATAAATTGGCACGTAGTGCTTTCAAGTGCAAATAGTTGTTTTGTGTCAGGTCTTACACATGTCTCTAGACTCTTTAAATCATGTGAAAAGGGTCGAGCATGAGCTCATGAAGTGCCTAAGCATATTTGCAGAGAGTTTCAGTCCAAGGTCTTTTTCACGAGCATGTTCTCCTCGTGATTTATTTCATCATAACCATTCATTATCTTGATTTACAAATCGCCTTTTTTTTTATTGTACCGTACTTATTTATTTATTTCAATATTCAAGTTTTTTGAATATTAATGAGTCTCCACGTTTAGGATCCCCCAAATCGTTGCTCACCGATGAGCCGCGGTGCTCAGATCTAAGATATAGACTATAGCTGCCCGAATGTACTATGAATCTTTTTTGTACATCGAAGCCCAAGGCTTCGGAGAAGAATTATTGAGCTACATCACAACCGACGCGCGACGTTCAGAAACCTGCTGCTCAGGGTGTCAAATATGCATTCTTCTCTGCCCTCAGAAAATGTTTATTGGTCTTGTTTTAACCCAGCGTAGTTCTTCCTTTCCTTTTTGATAACAACATTTTTCTCGCTTTGGATACAGCCAAGTACAACGTTTTTAGATTTTTGCATTTTTACTGTTTTTATTCAACTGAGGAAGGCTGAGTTTTCAGCCGAAACATTTTGGTGGTTATGTGGAAATTAGCCTTATCACCCGCTTTTTAAATTGTTATTAGTGTCTTCCTTTCCTCCATCTCTACGGAATCTCATTCTCACGAGGCATCTGTTTTTTTTTTTTTTTTTTTAAAAAAAAAAAAAAAATCCAGAGGTCTATAAGTGTTTAAAGATGACTTTTTAAATAATCGCATAGCATGCTACCCTCAAATAGATGTATCTTAATGATAACCAGGATGGTAGGATAGTGCTCAGTTTGCATTTTTCTGCGGGGAAGTCAAGACCATAAAATGATGGATCCAACCATATTCATTGGAGATTTCGATGGCAACCAAAAAAATATAATGAAATTAACCTTAATGATGGTAGTATGCTAATTTCCATAATTTCATCTCTACTAGACAGGCGGCTTTAACCGTATTTTATGGTGGCGTCAAAATCAGCTCTAAATCTGATGAGATCTGCTATTCCTTTTTTTTCGTATACACCTCGGTCCCCTTGAAAGAGAGGGGTAATAGTTGTACAACATTCTGCGATTAGGAACTATAAGTTTTGGTTCAGTTTTAAAACAACGTAACGCACGTACCAACAATGTACCATTAGTTTCCCTACGTGCATAAGTGTTTTTTTCGGATGAGCCAGAATATATAGTTCCTAATTGCAAAATGAAGTCCAATTAGGGTTTACCTAGATTTCAGACAAGCGGGGCACGGTACGTCGATACGTGCTACCCTCCCCCCTCCCCC
>NW_017547292.1:3211899-3266104 GCF_001854935.1 Bemisia tabaci
CGCCCCCTCCCACCGCACCTCCCAGCAGCCCTTCTATCCCCCGTCCCATCCCCCTCCCATCAACGCCACGCTCTCCTGTAATGATTTTGACAAAACCGCAAAATAAGAGTGTACGAGTGCCGAGCGATAATGAAAGAGCAGCACAATTGGTCACCGTTTAATGAAAGAAATCTATCTGAAGTTCAACATGAGCCTCGGTCGTGCTGTGCTCTTACCCAATCAAGGTGCCGCGCTTGAACATGCACCGCCTGTCTGCGCCCAACGTCGGCCAATTACGTGGACGAGGAACCACGACCGGAGGTAACTGGTTCGGCAATGAACTTGTGGCGTATGGGTGTCGCGTGAGAAGAAGGAGTGAACGGACGATGCCGGATTGAACCGAATCTTGAATGAATTCAGTTGTGGATGATGTTTTCATACACGAAAAGGCACCTTTGGATGAGATGGAGCGAGAGGAGATTCAGCATCAGCAGCTGCATGGCAGTGGTTTTGACTTTTGAGGCGCAGCGTGCGGCGTGCCTCGCGCCGCGCCGCTTTGACCGCACGTGAGACCCAACCACCTAACCTCTCACCTACCTTGTTGTCAAACGAGTATTTTTGTGCAAAAAAAGAAAAGATACATATTTTACTAAACTGCGACTCTGAACTTGAAATCGTCGCCAAAGTGCTGTTTCGAGACCAATCCTTTTCGGGAAGAAAGCGATGGAGACGAAGGAAAAGATTATTCTTCTTGGTCGTTTTCTTCTTCTTCTTCTTCTTCTTCTTCTTCTTCTTCTTCTTTTTTGTATTTTTCTTGGTCGTCGTCTTCTTCTTTGTATTTTTCTTGGTTGTCGCCTTCTTCCTTGTATTTTTCTTGGTCGTCGTCTTTTTCTTCTTTTCATTTTTCTTCTTCTCTTCTTCTTCCTCCTTGTCTTCTTCATCTTTTTCTTCTTTGTTTTCTTCATCGTCGTCTTCTTCTTTATCTTCTTCTGTCATGTTTTCTTCTTCATCATCATGTTCTTCCTCCTCTTCCTTCTCTTCCTTCTCTTCCTCCTCTTCCTCCTCTTCCTCCTCTTCCTCCTCCTCCTTCTCCTCTTCCTCCTCCTCCTCCTCCTCCTCCCCTTCTTCCTCTTCCTCCTGTTCCTCCTGTTCCTCCTCCCCCTGTTACTACTCCTCCTCCTCCTCCTCCTCCGCCACCTTCTTCCTCACTTCACTTTCTTTCGACCTCTAACATGCGTCCACAGCTGACACATTTGGAGACCTGCGACCTGTGTTTGGAATTCTATGCTCATACTGCTAATCTTTGGTGGATTGTGAAGAGTGTAGTTCCGAAGGGAGCACATTTGGGAGGACTTTAATTGAGGAAGAAAGCTTATTATAGTCAGAAGAATAAGCTCCTGCAGTCAAATCGAGTAGCGTTTGAATGCATCCAATCAGCAGATCAAAAATATAGCACAAGCGCAGTCCTTCGACTCGAACCTGAGTCCAGATGTTGGATGAAATTGTTGCCCGGTGGATCCTGGAGCCCGGCGCATGTCGTTCCCGACCGAAGGTGGGAGCACACGTCCCGCTCGTCGAGTCCACTTGGGAGTTCGCACCGGGCCCCGCTTCCGCCAAAATCGCGGATCTCCTCGTGGTTTCCATCGTGGTTTTACGCGTTTCTTCCCGAGGCGGGGGGCGTCTGACCCGAGCTCGGCTCTTCCACCCACATGCACAATCTTACGGCCACACTTCTTGGCAGTTTCGACCGTTTTCTACGTGTTTTTGATTCACAGGCTGTGTTTGCTCGATGGGCACCGGTTTGACACCGGGCACGGGACACGCGCGTGCCGCGTGCCGTCGTCGCCATGCGTGCGTTTGTCCGTGAAACGTATAGCCATAACGCCTCGAAAAGTGTCGTGTTTTGGGTACAAATAGCTGGTCTCCTGGTCTTAGTCCTTCAAAATACTCGTGTTCTTCAGAATATCGGTAGGCTGTAGACTGAAAGACCGGAAACAACAAGAATTTTTAGGGCCTCAGGTCCTGTTGTGAAAAAGCAGGGAATTTTGATTATTTTGGTGAGGGTAAACATAGAAAAGTTAGGGAATAATTTCCTCCCCTAAGTCTATAGACACCCGGGTCCTTGATGAAATCGTTTGCGTGCAAAAGTGGGGTACCATAAATATTCACCATTAAGCTGCGTATCATGCATCTACATCTTTACTTTCTCCATTGCCTCAAAAATGAATGAAACAGCTCCATACTCACAGAAAGTCATTAAACGCATAGAAGTATTCAGGCTAGTGGTAGAAATTTAGCCTAATTTCATTTTGACGTCGGTCAGTTGCTGGAATATATTTTCGAGGGTATTCGTAAGATAAAGTTCACCGCATTATATGTCATTGAGAAGATTTTGAATACACGTCAGCTTAATTTCCCGTCGGGCAAAGAGATTATTTTGTAAAATTACGTCGACCTTCCTGTCATACATTCCCTGAAAAGCTAAAATCATAACGGAAACTCATATCAGTTACTATCTCATTCTCACGAATAGCTCGTCCTTCAATTAAAGTAAAAGTTGAATATATGCGTGTCGAAATTTTAAGTTGCGTATGCTTTTTTAGCAAATGAAAAGGTTGCAATTTTTTTTCTACGCTAAATCGGGAGAGGAGTGTGGTTTCAATATGTTTTTTTAAACATTTTCAAATCAACTCCTAAATTGATGAAAACTCTGACGCTTCGGAACAAGCTAACGAGCTCTCAATAACTTCGTCGTCAACTTTTGATTTTATGTTTTTCAACGAAAGCTGGATGTATTTATGCTAAAGGAACTATGTGCATCGGGTTTGCTTGTTCATTCCATAGTCCCCTTTGATTTTATTCTTAATAATTCTTCTGCACATAATTCTTTTCAGTATAAATACGTCCATTTAATGTAATCAAACTATTTAAATTGTATCTAACCAGTGTTTGTTTTCTTTGTTTCAGCACTCGAACGATGCCACGAGCAAAAGTTCGACGAAAAATAGATCGGTGAGTATCTTGAAATTCTTATCAATCCATTTTTTACTTAGAGCTTTACACTAAGCAAAAAATCTGTCAGAGTCAAAAAATACTTCAATTTGAATTATTATCGCTAGAATTCCAGTTGTTTTAAAAAGAATAAGGTTTTTATTTTCTCAAAACGATCGGAAAACTTTTCATTTCCTTCCAAACCAACTGATTCTCCACGTACTTCTTTCGTGGAATATTCGATGACGTATATTTCTAAGTCAAATGGAAATGTTAATTTTTCAGTGTGCATCACTGAAATATTAAATACATAGTTGCTGCATTTAGTACATGAAACATGATTTATTGACCTGTCTACGTATGATTAGAGCATACACCTGTAAAATTTGCATAGTCATCGGAGCATAGGTGCATGCATCACCGTAAACTTTTTTTTTTTTTTTTTTTTTTTTTTTTTTTTTTAAATTTGCCCTCATGATTTCGTTTATTAAAACCTTCCCTCGTGTTGCCTGCATCATCCCAGCTGCTAACTAAATCTGTTTAAGTCACCGGCATCCCCAGCTATTACGCTCCTCGAGGAAAGTCGTAATAAATCAGTCGACGCGTCGAATTATGTAAATAGAATCCGGGTAATCTGGCGTTTAGGCGCTGAAAAATTGATGAGTGCCAAGTACTATCATGCTGCCCGCGAGCGTAAATACGGATTTTACTCGAGGGTCTGTCGGGGAGCTTAGCTAGGACCGCCCTCGCTGCTAAGCCCACCTCTCGAAATAATATTTAAGTTTGTTTTGTTGATGTTCACTACGGATGCAATTGATGAATCGGTCTACGGTGGCGGTGGCGTCCAGGAGAAAATAAAGGGAAAATGGGGAGACCACCCGTCGTCCGGCGCATGCGCATGCCTTGGATAGACTTGCAGCAGTTGAAGTTCATTACCCCACTGTTGCCGATTTGCTCTGTTTTTCGAAACTTGGGATTTAGATAATGACACACTAGAAAAAAAAACACTTTGGATTTAGATTCCAGACTCTTAAAAACATCGACAAGAAAAAATACTCTTGATTCAATCAGATTTAAGCTTAAATGGATTACATTTTGCAAAAAGGAACCACTATCTTGGGCTCTCCAATAAAAGCACATATCTGCTTAGGGAAACCAATGGCATGTATGTTGTTTCTAAAATGGGGCAGAAATAGTGGTTCCTTATTGCAAAATGTAATCCAAATCAAGAACCAAGCCTCTTAATTTGAGCGGATTTCCTTTTGATCCAAGCAAAAATCTGATTGAATCAAGAGTATTTTTTCTTGTCGATGTTTGCAAGAGTCTGGACTCTAGATCCAATGTGTTTTTTTTCCAGTGCAAATTAAAATGTGTTAAGTGTAATATTGGGAGGAAAATACATCCTTGTTTCCGAACATCTCTTACGTAAAATTGAATTAGTGAGAAGAAAAACACTTCAACTCAAAAAAAATGAAAATAATCAAGACACACAAAAACTGCACAGTAGGTGAGAACTTAGTCTAAGAAAAATATTTTTGGTGCCGAAAGACAAGTACTTAAGGACACTTTAAAGGTCCAAGCTGGAACAGATGCGGTAACTATGATGACCTTTGAAAATTGACTGTCTTTAATGAAAATTGGGCGTTTTCGAGTTATCGAGTGGTGTGTTTTCGCTCTCACTGATTCAATTATTAATGCAACCAATAAGTAGTAGAAAATGAATCAGATGCTTAATTCAATCAGTTGATTTCAAATTTTACAGTAATTGGTTTCCAATGGCTAATTTACTTCTTGACTAATTTCGAATGATTTTTATCATTAATTTAAACATCCAAACTAAACTGAAATAACTGAAAACCAATTAGATTCGCCTTCATTTTTAGTCGATACCACACAACGACTTCGGAGTTCGAATAGTCGCATCCCTTACTTTTATTCATCCCTAGAGAGTAAAAACAGCCGCAGCCTCTAAACAATTCGATTCGCCTTCATTTTCGGGTGATACCACGTCACGACTCTGGAGCTCGAATAGTCGCATCCCTTATTTTGACTCATTCCACTTCTAATGGACCAAAGACAACCGCAGCCGGTAATTGGTTCATATTTTGCAGTTACTTGCAGTTAGGTGATAAAGTATTTTGACACGTCGTGAGCGCTTCACCATGGATTTTGACTGTGTCGCACGAAAGGAAACTGCAGTATTAACATCTAGATGTTGACAAAATTTTTCCGATAACATAAGAACTTCTGAGGAAGAAATGAATTACTCTTTTGTTTGAATTATTCAGAGAATTTTAGTCATTCCGTTGTGAAAACTCTCGATAACTTCACAGAAAAAGAAATCGCGATTCTCTTAAGTCTACAACCTTTTCTTCTTTCCATTTAAATTCATTATAAATAATCGATTCTTATAGAGGCCTGTCCGATTCTATAAAGTAAGTTAGTTAGTTAGTTAGTTAGTTAGTTAGTTAGTTAGTTAGTTAGTTAGTTAGTTAGTATATTTCAAGACATTCAGCGTCACAGGCTATTAAGGTCTTTACAGAGAATTTTGAAAGTAGCTTGATTGACAATTTAACGTATATGTATATTTAAAGGGTGGAGCCAAATGTTACCATTCCATGAGAGTATCAATAACTTTCTTCAGAAACTAACATAGTATCGAAAGACATTTGACAACATTCAAATGCTCTTACGGCATTTCTCTTTAGCAGGGCAGTGAAGTATTCCAATGCGTTTCAATTCCCGCATCACCTTACGTCGTTACGGCAACAGGGCGCAGTATCATGCGACAAACATTGGCCAGCTTTAAAGTTCTGCATTGCATATAATATCGATTGTGAGTTACAGCTGAACTCTCCAAGTCGGGAAAAAGATCTTATCTGAGATATTTGAGCCATGCAAAACGTCGCATTCTCTGCATGCGCAAATTGGACAATAAATCTTTCCGTAATTGGGTTGTATGCACGTCTCATTCCCTGAGGTAAATAAGGGAATTGGGCAGTCAAGTCTCCTTTTCGCTCCAATTTTAGTGAAACAAGGGCGTCCAATCGATTTGACTTCAGTCGTTAACGTTGATAAATGGTGTGTAAAGTTTTCAGAATGCACGCTTGTCCTGGGTCCCAGGAGGTGTCAAAAAACGGAAGTTGCTGTAGCTTTACATAAAATTTTAAGGGCGGATTTTGGAGAATCAGATTTCATATGAAATGAAAATACTGCAAGGCTTGTCTCGAAATTTTAGAGAATAGTTACTTTTCCAATCGTTGAAGGTTTTTTCCATTCATTTTACTTTTTTTTCCCCGGTGTGTTTATTTAGCATTCAAATCATTAGTTTCATTTCCAAAAGTGATAATCTACTCCCTTCCCCACCCCTTCTGGCAACCCATTGGCTCAAAGAGCATAAACATCTAGACCGAATCAAACAGAATTTCACACTTGGAGCAATCTCAAATCATTTCCAATGTTAGAATTCGAATCCAAACGAAACTAAACTAATTGTCAACCAATCAGATTCGCCTTCATTTTTGGAAGATACCACAAAGCAACTCCGGAGTTAAAATAGTCGTATCCTCTCGTTTTATTCATCCCACTTTCAAGGGAGAAAAGGCAGTCGCAGCCGTCAACCAATTTGATTCGACTTCATTTCCGGATGATACCACATTACAACTCCAGAGTTCGAATAGTTGCATCCTGTCGTTGGGCTCTTGTTATGTCTGTTTCAGCCGTGTGGGAGGGTACGTAGAATCGCATCGTGCCGTATTTTGAAAAAAAAAAATGAATGATTTTGAATGGAACTCCTGGTAAGCACGGAAAAAAAATAATCCACTATAAAATTTAATTAGTGACATCATGTAATAGATAAGAAATCAAGAAATGAAATGACCGTAGAGGCAATTCACATAGAAAAATAACATAGCAAGATAGCGTTTGAGACCGAATAAAACGTGTGCTTTGGATTGAACCGTCGCACAATAGAACGATCCATTGGGAGAGGTTAAACGTGGAATTGTTGACTTAAACTGCAAATTTCAGCGTGTATTTCGTCACGTTTTAAATTTTAAGGTGTGTTAAGTATAGAAATTCAACAAGAAAACCAATAAGACGACTTTTAAACGGCATAGTTTAAAATTAAAGAAGAGATAAGTTTTAAAGTTTTCACGTGAAGTGTGACGTTTCTTGTTGATTCGCGCCACATTGGAAAAAAACACAGTGGATCTAGAGTCCAGACTCTTAAAAACATCGACAAGAAAACGGACTCTTGATTCAATCAGATTTAAGCTTAAATCAAAAGGAAATCCGCTCAAATTAAGAGGCTTGGTTCTTGATTTAAGCTTAAATCTGATTGAATCAAGAGTATTTTTTCTTGTCGATGTTTTTAAGAGTCTGGACTCTGGATCCAATGTGTTTTTTTTCCAGTGCACTGTGCGCCGCGCCGCCGAGGCAGGACGAAAAGTTTGAAGCTCGCGTTTGGGTACAAAAGGCACCTCTAACGTTTCAGGATGCTACCCTGTTTCCGGTTCCAGATTACCTTCCTTTTTATTATTCTATCCAGAGCTCATATCCTACAACGTGTTTTGACTTCCGTCCTATTGCTGCGTCGTTTGTCGTGAAGAGCCCTTTTTTTTTACTTTTTTCTTTTTTCTATGTCTATTTAAGCACAGTATTTGTACGGGCGCCGCAGCGGGGAGGCTGCGGTGGTTACTTTAATAACCGAATGACTTGGCCGCAGCCAGGATCTTTTTACTCACCCTCTCTTCCTCTCTATCCGAACTAGGTAATTTAGCAGCTGGGCACGAGTTCCAATGTAGAACAGTATATCAATGAGAGAAAGATATGTAAAATGTTCAATATTTTGTCCGCGCAAGCATGTAAGGTAAGATTTATATCCACCCTGCGCATAGTTGTATATGTTGGAGGCTAATATTCAGTCGAGTGCCCAAGCAGTTGAGCAAAGGAAAATCTACACATTTTCCATAGAAAGGTCTTGATTTTTGAAAGTAAACATTTATTTTAAAAAAACGAACTTGCGAGTGCAGTTTCGATACCGGTATCAAATGCGATATTTCTCTTCTTAAAAAACCCTGCTTTTATTACGCTCAATTTGTTTGTCAAATTTTCTAAGTAAGTCCTCTAGCCTCTTGATCAGAAATGTGATCTCGAAACTCGATAAAAACGACAAGTAGCTGCAAATGTTGAACTAATCGATGGGATACATCTCATGTCTTTCTCACACCAAATATGGCGCCTATCGAATCACATTTTTCTAACAGTGCGGCCAAAACAAACATCCAAGCATATTTGTTCGCCCTTTTCTGCACGTCTATTTCATAACCCTATTCGCATCAAATCAAGACACTTGAAAAAAAAAATCAAATTACTCCGCTCTCAATCGATGTGTTTTCCTCCGATGAATCTTTCAATCATCAAGGAAAATCGAAGGACCGTAAATTATAGTTCGCTCTCGTGGCGCGTGGGTGAGCTGTCATCGCGCCTCCGACATAAGCACGTGACTTATTCTGTAATGAACTGCGTAGTCCGTATAACTCTATGGTCTCCAGGGCTCACGAGAAAATAGAGTTAAGCGTTTAAGTCGGCGGTGGAGGTCAGCCGATGACTCGTTAATCAAAAGCCGTGAACGTGCTCTGGAAGCTCTCAGCGTTTTATAAACGCGGCACTGACAAGTGAATCAATTCGAATGGCCAACAGAGCTGTTGAGACTCAAGTGCGGGCGGTGGATTACGGCGGCCGGAAAAAAACGAAACGGAATTCTCGTCATTAAAATGCGCTCAATCATAGCGGGTTGGCGGCTCGGCGTTTCGGGATTCGGGACTCAAGTCCAAGGGTCTGCGATGACGAGGGGAGCGACTGCGACTGGACTGCATGTCCAGGGCTGCATTGGATGCTGTCCGTCCGCCAGCGCGCGTTGACCGTCGGAGTGTGGTGTTGCCCAATTTGTAAAAGGAAAACAAAACTCATTGGTTTAAGATCTGGCTTCTCTAGAGTAGCCAAAAACAGATAATAGCATGGCTTTGAGTGATGACTTAAGTCCACGAGGACCTTAGGAAAGGAACCTTAGGGCAGTTTTAGGAGATTCATTTTTGGTAGGTTCAGTAAAAAAATCAGAAGTCAAATGTTGATGAAAAACATTCTCTTGTATCGCATAGAGTAATTTAAAGCGGTTTTATTAATTTTTTTGCTAGTATGGGGTTTAATTGTGCATGACAAGCCAACGATTTTGAGCCCCAAGCATGATCGACCAAAATCTCAACAACCTCGTTGAAACAACTGAATTTTTTTTCTACTGCAAACTTCAAACCGTCATAACCTGCAACTAGTTTTGATATATTTGGATCACATTTAGCAGAAAGGAACCAAGTCATATCACCCATTGCCAAAATTCATCGACTAATTTTTGTTTACAGAAGAACTTTTTCTTTCCTTTTGACAATTTCAGAAAAGAATCCGTGCAATCGGGTTTTGAATAAAAAAATTAAGGGTTGGATAAAATTTGGCAATGGCTAATGCGACTTGGTTTCATCTTGCTTCACGCGCGTCCTATTTGAGTCTTTTTGTGCCCAAGTGTTCGTTGAAATGTGTAAAATGTGCACTGGATGGCAACATCGCGATCAGAAGTAAATGTTTTCGGTGCCTTCTTTAAAATCAATCACCGCCCGCCAAGCTGCAGCGTCTGCGGGGGCGCCCATACCTGATCGGGGAGGAACAAAGACTCAGCGAAAGCATCTGGTGGCCCCACTTAAACGCCCTTGTCAACTCGCCTGTGTAGCTGCCATGCTGAGGAAAAACACCCTATGAACCCTCAGGTGTTGCCAAATTTCCATTGGTAAAATTCAAATTTTTCGGGAAACTTGTGGATACTTTTCTCCTAATTTTTCAGAGGATATTATCCGTAATTTATTCTAAAGTACCTGCAAATTTCAAGTGAAGATTCTCATGAATTTGCTTCGAAGTAGATATTTTATTACGAGGAATTTGGCAACCTTCGAATGTTCATACGACGTTATTCCGGCTACACAGCACGGCAGTGTAGCTGTCTAGCCTTACACGCCGCTCTATCTAATAAATATCCGCTCACCCTCACCAATGACCAACTTTACGTCAATCTCAATCATCGGTGCTCTTGTTTTTATTTATACCCCATTTGTGTTCTCCTGACCTCCGACCGGATCGTATTGGATAGGTCCGTTTTTGGTTGAGAACAGAAGTACCTACAAAGTAGTCGCTGAATCGTCAGAAAAACACAACGCGCAATTAAGTCCCGAGGATAAATTTTTTTTAAAATTCAAACAAAATTCTAAGTTATAAATATTATTTCAAGGGTGCACGCGCAGGCTGCAGTGGTTTTAAAAGAGAGTAAATGTGCATAACCTTATGATTTTACATTTTTTCCGCCATTTTTGCCTTTTTCTGCATTTTTTAATCTAACTGTTTGTCCGTTTAGCTGAACCAGTCTGGCCATTTAAATGTAAACCATTTTGAAGGGGGATTCCGAAAATTGGGGTATTAGTGCTTCTCGCCGTAACACAGTAGAGTAAGCTCCAGTGTCCCCTCTCTCCATGTAAAATTATCACGCGGCCGGGCTAAGTAAAAACTTCGTATGCGCCTTCCGACGTTGCCATGTTCTCTTCAATAAAAAACGAACTCGACGCAAAAATTTTGAGAAGAATTTCTCAAATTTGTAGATAGCTTTGTTCGCAATTTTATCTAAAATATCATGGGAAAATATGCACAACTTCCCTAAAAAATACATGTTTTATCCGGGAAAAGGCATCTCTCAAATGTTCATTCGGCGTTTTTCCTCAGCACGGTCGCACAGTCACACAGTGGATCGGGTCAATGAGAGAGGTCGGACATGTTCGACAAAAACTGCAAATTTTGATATTTTATTTTGTCATATTTTCAACCCTGAGGGCTGCTTCTATGAGAAAATTTCACGAGGAAACCAATAGAACCACCTTTGGAACCTCAAAGGTTTGTATAAACGGGGTTGAAAGTGATGGAAGTTTCCGAATTTTGTCCGACCTCTCCCATTGAATGGATCCACTGTGAGCCATACCGAGCCGGCAACAATCGCTCAGTGCTGGTTCCCAGAACGTGTTCGTTATCGCAAACAGCAACAATATTTTGTTATATTAAAATAAACATGTTAAATGAAGCCACGACTCGCGAGTCCTTTGTCACGCTCTCAAGGAGCCCTCGACCCTGATCGAAACGACCTAGTCATGCTCCTCAACCGCGGATCCAGCGCCTAGGGACAAACTCCGAGGGGAGCCGATGAATAGACAGATCCCAGAGTCGGACGCCGGGGATTACCGCGCTATCCCTGGGTAATGACCCTAATTGGTGTGTTAACCTTTGAAATCAAATCCCGGCGAACCTGCTCACTCGAAAAGATTACGAAAAACCCCCAGGGATCTTCTCCGCTCATTGTCTATCCCCGCAACTTTCGCAGGGGATTTAGACCGAATTTGAATGCTCCCGTGCTGAGGAAGAACGCCGTATGAACATCGGAGAGTTGCCAAATTTTCTTTGATACAATGTTTATTTTGAAGGAAAGTTATGATTATTTTTCCTTGAAATTTTCAGGACCTCCAGGTCAAATTGCAAGCAAAATTATCTGAGAAACTGGAAGAAAAATATTCATAAGTTTATCAGGAAATTCGTGTTTTATCAAAGGAGTTTTGGCAACGCCGGAAGGTTCATATGGCGTTTCTCCTTAGCACGGAAGAATGGACCTGATGCTTACGATAGAGTTAGAAATTAGCCGCTGTATTATACTGCTGTGCTAAGGAAGAACGCCGCATGAACATTCGAGAGTTGCCAAATTTCCCTCGATAAAACATGTAATTTTGACGACATTTCATGCTCATTTTTCTTTGGAATTTCAGATATTTTTAGGTTAAACTGCGTACGAAATGTCTGAAAATTTTAGGAAAAATATTCACAATTTTTCCTGTAAAGTTGGTTTTTACCGGAGGAAACTTGGCAACCTCTGAAGACTCATACGGCGTTCTTCTCGTGTACGGCAGTATAAACGTCGATTCCCTCGAACGTAAATCCAGATTAATGGAATCGTCGCTGACCTCAGACCTTCAACCCTGCAAGATGCGGGGCCTTCGTATGAGTTTTAGATTATAACTTGGCATTCGAGCCTTTTTATGCTGCAGTCAAGTCGCAATCTTGCATTGAAAAATGATGCACTTTTCGATTTTGAAGCTCTCGGGTGCTTTGTGATTATTTCAGGGTGTCCTCATTATATTTAATGGTTTAAATTTTTATCGTAATGATATTTCTTTATCTTGATACCTACAAATGCTTGATGTACTTGCGGGAAAAGTAAAGAAACACTAATAGGCATTGGCCTAAACACAAGGTCTTGACTACAGAGAATCTTCACTTATTTTCTTTTCAAAATCCCACGTAGAAGACGATTTACGTGAAGAAAATTCGGAAATTAACACTTGAACGAGATCTTAACAACAGCTTCCAACACGCCTCGGTAAAAAAAATTATTGTAGATTCGACAATTCTTGACCAGATAAGCTTTACTTGTTGAATTGTTCTCGAGCTTCCCAAAAACCGCAGGCCCACATCGCGTATAGTTCTCACTCGAGAACGAGATCAAAGGGCAGTTGTTTTGGGACAGCCTATTCATGATAGGAGATGCACAAACAGTTCTCGTCATTTTAATACTACCATAAAAATGCAAATCTAAATAATTTACAATAGTTTTCTTAAGTCACTTAGGCCCTAATTCCTGCATCAAATACGAGAAAATACGCTTTGAAACCGGGCTAGACACCATCAGTGACCTTATGTCCGTATCAATAACAGAGGACGGCATGGTGGTCTGTGGACTAACGAAGAGAATTACTCTTTCCATTTAAATATTTCGCCGACGATTCCCTCGGTAATGCGAAGACACCTTAGGCGCGATCATTGTTATTCTTAACTCCATCTTCGAAGATCGGCTATAAAATCCCGTTTTAATTCCTCGTGAAATTGATCCGTGCCGTATCAAGCGATAAGGTGCTGGTAACGTTCCTGGCTCTGAGTACTTTTTCAATGTAATGCACCGAGTTTACCTTTTTCTTCAATGTAATGAACCGGCTTCACCTTTTTCTTCAATGTATGCAGTGTGAAAAATATGCATCGTTCTCTCGACCTTTACAGATATTAGATTCTTTAATGAGACAATCCCGCAGGCTGCGCTTGGTAACAGTTTTCAAACCTCAATTGAGGAGCTTGGAGGACAAGGCCCATAAGTGCAGTTTCTGCTATTTCGAGAATTACGTGTTTGAAGTTTCGGAATTACATGGATCCTTATGGGGGAAAGAAAGTTCAAACTGGCTTTTTGATGCTATAAAATTGGAATTTGGGATCGAATTTTTTACAGACGATACGATGAGCCACTAGACATGGTCTCGACCAGAAATAACGTCAAATTTTTCCTCCCCAAAATATCACGTAGAAAACGAATAATACAATGGGAGTCAATTCCTGAACGAGACATCAACAAGTATTTTAAATATAGATCAAATGGAATTTATACGTCATTTAGGAGTTGATTCTCAGACTCTCTGCTGTATTATTTGTCTCTCCTTTGTTGTTCCTTCAGTTCACTTCTTTGTCTTTTTCCTATAGTGACTTGGGCCCCTTAAAGCTTTACGTACAAGTGAACAGTTAATAAGCTAAATGAAATAAAAAAATAATCCCAACATTTTGAAGGATACACATGTTGCGCAGGCAGAGACGCAAAATTTCATGAACTTCATAAAATGAAAGTCACATTCTGTCCAATTTCATTTCATGAAATTTTGTTAAATTTTCTCAGCGAAATGAAAGTTGTTTGTAAAATTTTCTCGGCAGAATGAAATTTCATCTCGAATCTCTGCGTAGTGTTTTCATTTACACCTTATCAAGAGGCCCCTTCCGCCGTGCTAAGGAAAAACGCCGTATGAGTCTTCAGGCGTTGCCAAATTTTCTTCGATAAAACACGGATTCCCTGGTAAACTTATGAATATTTTTCTTCCAATTTTCAGAGAATTTCGTTCGTAGTTTGAGTTGAAGTTCCTGGAAATTTCAAGGCAAAATATTCTAAAATTTGGCAACTCTCGAATGCTCATGCGGAGTTCTTCCTTAGCACGGCAGCATTGGAAGACCACATTCGTGCGGGTCTAAAAATTGCAATCATGCTATTCATTTGGGATTCAAATGTGTTTTCTGGTGTTGGTGAGGATGATATTTGTCTGAAGTTTCGTTGATGATTTGTGTGAAGTTTGGTTGATGATTTTTGGAATTTGTGTTTCAGACGAGGATGACCAGCGGTGGGAGGAGAGCGGCGCGGCGCCCTCGGGACCAATCCGCGATGAGCGGAATGGACCTGACGTACGTGACCGAGAGGATGATCGCCCTGTGGTTCCCCGGGGACCTCCCCCACTCGGCCTTCATCGCCGGCCACCAAGAGGCCGCCACCATGCTCCAGGGCAAACATCCTGACAACTATATGGTAAAATCAAGACCCGTCAACTCTCACTCACAAACGCTTAGACCCCCATCTTTATGGAACCTCGTCCAATTCCACGTCTCAACTCCCGTGTCGAGGAATAACGACGTATCAGTAGCGTGGCGTGTTTTGCGATCTATCGATTTTCCCCCATTTGAAGCTGTGGTAAATAATCGATTGTTAAGGTGTTCGCTGCGAACACCCTTTTTTCGATACTTTTCTATAGGTTTAAATGACCGATCAATCGATATATCGCACAGCACGCCGCGCCACTGCGACGTATGAACCATCGAATGTTGTCAAATTTTTCCGGAAATATGGATCGCATCTAGCAAAAAGAAACCAGCACAATTATAGTGTTTTTAAAATGTTGCTTTTTCATAATTATCTAAAAAAATCTCCTAGAATGGCAAATAGTTTTTGCTTCCCACTAAAAAAGTGTTAGTTTCAAAGGAAAATAACCGTTTAAATTGTAATATTTTACACAATATTAAGTATTTTTAAAAGAAAACAAGAATTGACACGATTTTGATAACACTGCAATCCCAGAGGGTCCTTTTTCTAAATGCGATCCATACATTCTTGGTCTGAAAAAGAATATGCCAATATGCCCCGCAACAGCGATGAGGGCCTTTTTCAAAAAAATTTCGTGGGGGGCCCTTATTCTGAAGGGGGCAAACCCCTTGCAGCCGGCCAAGCCCCCCTCAAAGCAAAGTCCTGACTACGTGCCTGTTTCAGAGCGATCGGGCTCATACACATTCATCAATGTATTAATTTTCAAGAAAAGCTATGTATAATTATGAATATTTTTAGATGATTTGCTTGATTTCAGTGCGAATCAAATATTTCAACAGGAACATTTGACGACAAAAAAGAACATCATCGGTACCTAAGAGATGAGTGCCCATAAGGCTTGCAATGCTGCTAAGATCGACTGTGCAATGTAGATGTAAATACTGCTGACCAATCCAAAAGTTCTTATAAGCTCTGTCCCCAAACGAACTCTGAATTTACCTCATTTGGTGTGAACATAATTTGGGTGTAAAATAGTTAATTTACGTCCAAATGGTAAACGACACTACTCGATCTCATCAATATTGCAAGAAGCACAGGTCATTTCACCGAGAGTTTTCTCATGATCCACAAGTTTTCTCGGAAACTAATTTTTTCGGAGGAAATTCGGCAACGTTTGAGTGTCCACACGACGTTTTTTCCTAGCACGGCAGTATATCTCTCCCTAATCATTTCGTATGTCCTGCCCCCTAGACTTCATTCGAATGTTTCTATTAATTTTCTCCTTGCTTTTTTATTAATTTAGTTCTTCTCACGTTCCGGTGATTTCCTTTTAAGTCCTCGCACACTGTTGCCGCTTAGTTATCAAAACATCCTATCTCACTAATTAGGTTCTGTCCGTCAGCGGCGTTTTCTAACTAAAAAATTATTTTTGTCTTATCTAAAGAAGGTGTCTCAAAATTTTTTTTTTTTGAACTTGCAAAATGATATCGCAGCCTGGCTGCATGAAATGTGCAAGTTTTCTACGTGTTCCGTTTCTGAATAATTAATTTAAATTGTCTAACTTGGCGGCTATGGGATGCCACATCCTTTCCAGGATCCTTTAATTCTCGTGAAACGTCTAACAGTTCGTATTCATCGTCCCACACTCCTCCCGCCTAATCTTAATTGTTTTATAACAACTGCATTTATTAGTATGATGATGGCGGCGGTTCATAATTGAATAACTATGATGCGCCACGCATTGTCCGCGTGGCGTGGAAGGCGTTCATCAGAATCATGAGATTTATCATCCTCCCTCGTTACTCGCATCTGGAGATCAAAGTTGACTTGCCTCCGAATCATCATGCATTAATGGGATTTAATATCTACCTCTAAATTCAATTATACGAGTACAAAGTAAAAAAAATAACATGTATCCATGAATTCCCTCCCTTTTCCCTCTCTGTGGGTCACGAGGCAAGGTTTGAACTAGAAAAGAGACGTATCATGTTTCCTCTTCAGAATCTTAACATCGAGAAGGATTCTTACAATGGGAAGTTCGGAAGTAACTTTTAAACAAGGTATCAACAAGTATCTCAGGCAGAGATCTAATGGAAGTTAGATCATACAAATGACATCATTTGGACTGTATTTTGAAATTTAGAATTACAATTTTTGGTTAAGGCTAGAATCAACGTATATGTACCATTAGTTTCACAATACGCATGAGTGGTTTTACCGACGAGTCGAATATACCCCCGTTATGGATTTTGGAAAGATCTAGTGCCATCTCCGTTTTTTGAAACTAATTTCAACCGCGCACGTTTCAAGATATTTTAAATATCTTGAAATTTGTTTTTGATTAGCTTTAGTATTCTCTCAGCCACCAAATAATGCTATTTTCAAAGATTCTCAAAATTCCAAAAACTTGTGAAGTCGTAACTTTTTGAGCGAGTCCTAAAGGTCATAAAAGAACCCAGCGACCTGCTCTTTTCAAGAGTATTTACCTTAAAGCACGGCTCATTATTCAAACGACCACAGGATAAGGATACCCTCAGTGGCGTCTTATTTCCATTTTAGCAAGTGAAAGGTGTCCGACGAACAGCGTGTTTCCACATGTTGTCGTCTTAACTTATCGAGTGGTCCTCAAGGAACATATGTTTGTTTCAGGTTTTCAATTTATCAGAACCTCGTAGGAGTGTCAGGAGTCATCACGACAGGGTCACCGAGCTGGGGTGGCCCCCCGATCTGGCTCCGTCATTAGAGAGACTCTGTACCGTCTGCAAGCAAATCGACTCCTGGCTGGCAGGCAACCCGGCACGCATAGCCGTTCTCCACGCAAGGTACGTTACGTTATCTGCATTCAGATTTCTGACATCATCCAAATTCATCTGTTAAAGACACATGAAAACTTCAAAAATAGCTCATGTGAAAGAGAAACGTGGACGAAAACAAATAGTATCTCTTTTGAAGCTTTTTCGGATCATTAGCGCAACCTGAATTTCCAGTTGCAGTCTTAATATTGTATCTATAATTGGACCGAGTTTATCAGAAAGGAATCAACCCATTTTTTCGAAAAAATTGAGCTAAGAATGTTTTTGAGTTTTACTAGTCGTATATTTTCTCCTGTCTAAAAATAAACATGTTTTTGGTGAAAAGAGGGGTTAAAGTTTATTTTTTACATTGAGCCTTATGTAAGAATAAAACTTCCTCTTTTTCTCAGTTTCAACTTAATGTGGGTTGGTTCATTTCTGATGAACTCGGCCCAATTATTATCATCAATTTTATTTGTACCGGGCCACAAAATAACGTAAAATTTATGTTGGGTCTGAACTTAGTCACTAGCATTCTGAGAGCTACGTTTCTCTCTTTTCTAAGAGAGGACCTGCTAAAAAGATCCATGCTAAAAAGAGTCTCTGAGCCCATTCTATACGTAAGAACTACTGTACTTTAACGGAAAAAACAACTTTAAAAACACGCATGACTTAGTTTGGAGATGGAAGGATTTCTCTAAAGTTTCCAGGCAGATAAACATATTATGTCAAAGAGCTTTTTCAAAACGGCTCCATGGGGACCCTTGAGATTCCAATAGATCGTGGGGATTTCATGGGGACCTATGGGGATTTCATAGTTACATTAATAAAAAAGGAGTAGCGTAAATTCTCGGTTAGTTTCAAAATTTTCCTCTCCTTTTTTATTGAAAATAGCTTATCAAGTAGGAAATAATAAAATAGTTTACGAAACTTATAACACGAAAAACAGAACAAAGACGAAGTCTTCAGAAAGTCGATTCAAACGGTGAAAAAGTGTAATATTTAGAACTGTCATTTAAGCCGTAATTTTGAGCATTAACGATCCATTTAGAAAGATTCAGGATGCGTCTTAAGACGACGTTAAAAATACGAAATCACCGGTAAAATTCAGAAATCTCATCTGGAGCTTTCAAGTTCGAGCGAGGTGGGGTCCAAATAGAGGCAAGCTCGATCTACACATATTCTTGTTTCCCTGACAGAAAAACGTAACTCAATTCCAAGGTTGCAAAATTTACTTCAATGATCACTTTTTCACCCCAAAATGTTGGCGCAACTCCTGTTTAAAATGTTGCCTAATTTCGTTCGCAATCCTTAGTAAAATTAGAAAAATTTTTCGCGAAAAATTCCCAAGGGTCTCCGGGTAAATTTACAAATTAGGAATGTAAATTTGACAACGTAGGAGTAGAGTTACGTTCTTTCGTTCGGAAAACTGGAAAACGACGATATTTCTGTTCTATTGTGAGCCTGATTTATGAGCCTTTCGGCCGTGCATCCAAGAGGCAATCGACGCAATAATAAAAATCTAGGAGCGACGCGCGGAGCCGGAAGGGGTGGGGGTTCGGGAAGAGGGGGCACGCGGGGAGTAGGGGGGAGAAGGGGGGGCTCCTTAAAACACCCGAGTTCAGTTCATTTGTTTCCATTAGGGCATAAAAATGGAACGAAAACGATACGTGGATTTGCATAGGCGGCTCCGTCGAGACCTAAGGTGAGACCCGACGCGCGGATGTCAAACCGCCCGGAAAACTACGTGGAAAAAGACACGGTGGAATAATACCACAGTGAAGTTTAAAAAATGTTTTTTAACTGTCGCTGAAAACAATAGAATATTTTAGTTTCGGGGACGTTTCTTACAAACGGGGAAAAAGCGAACATCGCAAAAAAGACTTCGAAACGTTTAAGCAGACGGTACACGGACTTTACGTCCACTTTTTTACGTCCACAGACTTTTCGTCCACAATTTTTTTTACGTCCACAGTTCTAAAGCCCACACCATTGTTAAGTCCATTACTTAAACGTCCACTAAGTTAAGTCCACAAATGTAAAGTTCACTAAAATCAAATTCGAGCGTTATATTTTAGTCCGTGTGTAAAATTATATTGACAATATCGAAATGAGAAATTAAGAGAGAATGAGTCGTTGTTATCGTAACTCATATTTTAAATGAAATGTTAATTTCTTCTCTTTTCCAAGCAATGGCATCGATATGAATCTCAATGAGCCGTAGTTCGATGAAAGAAACTATACAAAAATTAATAAAAGAGGAAAAAAACTAAGAAGCACGCAATTTTTTGTTTTTAACTTATTTGTACATCGACCTCCTTGAGTCAAATACGTCCAATTTTGAGCTTTTAGTTGCGCTTACACCACACAGCAGCACAGTAAAAGCCCAAAACATAAAATAATAAATTTGAATGCTTTGGAAATCATTAAATTTGACACGGAACCACTATTATATTTACAAAAAACACATTATATTTTCCAGTAGCACATATTTCTTTTTCATCAGTTTAAAAGGGAATAATCAATGCAGAGAGTGCAAACATCTCAAATTCATGAGTTGAAAAACGCTGACTCCGCGAGTTTAAATATTAGAGCCTAACATAGAGCGGAGCGGCGTGTTAGCAGCGCAGAACGCGCACTGACGCCTACAAACCTAACGGGATACTTCACGCATTGCGCAACGCGTGAAGTATCCCGTTAGGTTTGTGGGCGCCTGTGCGTGTGTCACGCTGGTTGCCTTTTAGCTTTCAGCAACTATTTCGCGTCAGAGGCGTTGCACAGTATCCTACAAGATTAAAGGCGCACGAAATAACTAGTCAAAGAGGACTTTCAATTTTGACTGCATCTGTTACTGAAAAATGTTTTATTTGGCATTGGAGCGTTTCCTAGGCTCCCGCTTTGGTTTCCATCTTATCATATTCGTACAGTGTACACATGAACGTATGTTTTTATCTGCTCTTAGAGTCTGTTCTCTTTCATGACTTGATTCATGAATGAAATGTTTTTAAGAGTGAAGGTAGTAGTAGTATGCATTTATTTTTGAGGTGGTTCCTGTCATTTTAATGAGTAGAAAAAATTGTGGACATAACATGTCCACAATTTGGACAATTTTGGACGTATTTATGGTTGGACATTAAATCATGTGGACTCAATAAAGACTGGACTTAACGTTTAGTAGACATAAATAGCGGTGGACATTTATTTAATAGACGAAAGGTAGGTGGACATAAAGTCCTGGAAGCAAGCAGACTTGGGGTGACATAATCTACGCCTTGTCAAATATTTGAAGTCCTGTTTTAATAATTTCAAAATATTTAAAGCGTTGGAAGTCACCAGGAAGTCTCTAAGTTTATAAAGTCTTTTTTTTTTTTTTTTTTTTTTTTTTTTTTTTTTTTTTTTTTAAAAAAAACATTTTATACATATTTTTGAAGGGTTTTATGTACTCATTTTCGAATTTCTCACCGATACAACGAGTGATTTTTTCAGATCTTACAATTGTCGTTTAAAAATGGGTTTTCCGAAAGAGTGTTTGAATTTTTTATTTTTCCTCTTTAAAACACCAATGAAATTTAAAAAAGTAAATCATATAGTTTGAAAAAGGTTTTCTGGAACTAAAAATGCCCGGAAGTTGTTTTCCAAAACTGCCCAAAAACGTTTTGTAATTAATTCTAGAAAAGTTGCTGCTTAAGGATAAAAATAAAACGTCTTCCTACCAATCTTGCGAAGGATTAGCCAGGAGGGTTTTTCCGCGGAATTTCAAATTGGACGGTTAAAACCAGCAACGCTGGCCGTTTAGTGCTCTACCTCGGTCTTTGAGAGTAGGTTCGAACCTCACGCAGTCCGAGTCTGTTTAGGCCGAGCGCAATTAATAATCTTTACGTGCGTTTTTAACGATGCCATCGGCCATCCCTGAAGTCCTAGTCGGCTCACGGCCGAAGCTCAAGCCATAGCAACTGCAAGCTGCACCGGCATACACATGCAGCATGCCCGGCACACCGTATGCCTCAATGCTCCACTTAATTAGGCAAAAACCACGTATAATCGCAAGGCTCTCTTTAGAGTTACGTGCTTCTTGCTAGACCTGTGCCAACGTGCCCTTGCCCGGGTATTTCTGGCGCAGATTTGCCACATTTATCGTCGAGTGCTTTCCTGCGCTAAGAACGTCGTATGAACTTTCGGATATTGCCAAACTTTTCCACACTAGAAAAAAAACACATTGGATCTAGAGTCCAGACTCTTAAAAACATCGACAAGAAAAAGTACTCTTGATTCAATCAGAATCTAGCTTAAATCAAAAGGAAATCCGCTCAAATTAAGAGGATTGGTTCTTGATTTAAGCTTAAATCTGATTGAATCAAGAGTATTTTTTCTTGTCGATGTTTTTTAGAGTCTGGACTCTAGATCCAATGTGTTTTTTTTTTTCCAGTGCAGATTAAGTATTTATTTTTAAGGTAATTTATGAGTGTTTTTCGTTGGCGGATCCAGCAAATTGGCACCATTGATTTTCCCCCGGTTAAACCTATGGAAATGTATCGATTCCTGGAGGGGCCAGGTGCTCCGAGAAGAATAGATTATTCAACATAGGTTTAAATGGAGGAAATCCGGTGTTGCCAAGTTGATGAATCTGCCTTTGGTGTTTTCTTCTGAATTTACGGATATTTTTTTAAAAAAAGTGGGGATAAGATAGGTATCGTGAAAAACTGAAAAGACATCATTCTCACGTTCACCAGAAAACCGTTGTTTTATTCAAGGAAATTTGGCAGTGTCGAGGGACTCAAACGGCGTTCCTCTATGGTGCGGCGCGGCAGTGCAGTGATCGAAGATTAACTGGGGTCTCCGTACCGTATGAATCCATATTTGTTCAAAGGAAAAACGCGCTACTTCTAAATGAGCCGTGAAGTGCTCGTGTCCTTAAGTACGTCAAGGTCCACCTGGAAATCTACCGTGTTACGAATAACGCCGCATGAATTTTCGGATGTTGCGAAATTTCCTCCGACAAGATAATAATTTTTATAATAGCCTCCCGAGTAGCATCATTGACTATAAAATTTGGACTTTAGATAAACTCTAAAAAAATTGTTAAAATGTACGAGTTTGTATGTAAAATGTGTGTGAATTAACGTCAAAAGAACGTATATGAAAAGTTTGCATGGAATTTCGTTAAATTCTAACTATCACTGGAAAAAAAAAACACATTGGATCTAGAGTCTAGACTCTTAAAAACATCAACAAGAAAAAGTACTCTTGATTCAATCAGAATCTAGCTTAAATCAAGAACCAAGCCTCTTAATTTAAGCGGATTTCGTTTTGATTCAAGCAAAAATCCGATTGAATCAAGAGTATTTTTTCTTGTCAATGTTTTCAAGAGTCTGGACTCTAGATCCAATGTGTTTTTTCCCAGTGATCGCTCAAATTCTTGCTAAATACAAAAGCAAAAGCTCAATATTGCGATATAAAATACTGAAATCTTTTGTAATGATTCAATATTTTTGTTTAAACTTAGTAACTTTTTGTTAAAACTTTGTAAGTAGTAAAATCGACGAAGGCAACGCCCGGTAGAATAAGGGAGTGTCACTCCCTGGAGGGCTTTGGTCGGGTACGCAACACTGAGTCATGTGGCGCACTGCGCCAGAGAGCGCTGTAAACGCGGCTCTCGTGTATTTAAGTAGTGGTGAAAAACTTATTAAATTGCGAAGTTGCATTTCCATGTACAAAATAATAAAGAGGGTTTCCTAACTCGGATATTTTAAAGACGTTTCTCTTCAAAAGTTAAAAGGTTTTAACTTTGTTTGACGGCCATGTAGGATTTTCCGTAGGTATCTTCCTCCGATTATTTCCCAATATGAAATTTATGCAAAATCTAGATTATGTATAAATTTCAAGAAAAAGTATTGACAATTTTCGTCAAAAAGAAATATTTTTTGGGCGACATCGGCTACGTCAGAATGCTCGTATGCCGTTCTTCGTTGGCGCGGTAGACTTGGACACGCTGTTTTGTAAACAAAGAGGGTTCTGGCTGCAGACAGACGGTAGGAATTCGTAAAAGTTGTGACCCGTTGAACCTCACGTTCCAGAATATAGCACGGTAGATCAAAGATCCAAGATGTAATGGATTATCGTTAGAGTATAAATCAAACGGAAGGAGATTATATCAGTTGTTGCCGGAAAAAATGTTTGTATCGAATTTTTTTTCGCACCTATTCCCTCAAAACAGAAATTCATTGCAAAAGTTATCGAATCAATAATAAATCAATTGAAATAAATTCCAAGGAATGAAATTTATAAGCCTCTAAGTATATAAGTGAGACGATGGAAAAGTAGCATTAGGCTCTATTAAATCAAATGCAGGCAAAAGAATGTGAGCGGAAACCTTCCTGAGCTTAGCATTAAAATTGCTTCAAGTTTTTTTGTTCATTTATTTAACTAAAAATAGCTTTCTAACTGTTTTTTCTCATAATTGATATTGTTGTTTTTTTTAAATCGTGTCTTATGTTTTTATTTCATGATTATATCGTAATAACACTTGTATTTAAATTAGTCGTTGAACTTCTTCAATCAATTTAAAGGCAGGCAGAATATATTTGGGGCTGATTTGAAACGGAAATATGAATACAAACCTAAATAGTCCGAAGAGTGATGCACTGGAAAAAAAAACACATTGGATCTAGAGTCCAGACTCTTAAAAACATCGACAAGAAAAAATACTCTTGATTCAATCGGACTTTTGCTTAAATCAAGAACCAAGCCTCTTAATTTGAGCGGATTTCCTTTTGATTTAAGCTTAAATCTGATTGAATCAAGAGTGTTTTTTCTTGTCATTGTTTTCAAGAGTCTGGACTCTAGATACAATGTGTTGTTTTTCCAGTGTGTGAAATGATTAGAAACAATAGCCGTCCGTGTTGCTCCACGAGGCAACTGATCCCCTTCATGTTATTTTGTTACCTCCCGTTTGTCCCGTGGTGTTTTAACTGTATAAACTTATCGTACTCAAATGAAGAATTCGCTTTCATTGAGACTCGCCTCTCTGGGCTTGATCGACGCGTAAGTAAAAATTACGCTGGTGTCAGCCCTCTTCTCAGTCCTCGCCGGTCGCCGCTCGTATCTCCTGCGCAAGACGAGGCCTTAAAACGCCTTCAAATACGCTGCATGCAATTTACGTGACACATCGAAATAAATCACGCTTCGCTCGTGAGATAACGCCACTGTTTCCGATCTGTTCGATATGATACTTACGGTCGCTTCAATCGTTCTGCTATTAAAGTCGATGTAGAAACGTTTTATCTAGCCCTAGATTTTTTTTCTTCATGCGTACCAGATGGATTCGGCTTCGACGCAGGATCCTAAATTGTTCCGACTCTCTTGCTGAAGTAAAATAGTCAACTTGTTAAAATTCTCTGAACGCGGGAACCACGTCCTGTCAAAATTGACTTTGTTCCTTCTTTCTTTCTTTTTTTTGCATTTTTAAACTATTCACCGTGAATTTTGAACCATTTTTACGATCTTTCCTCCATCTTTAAAAAGATATATGTTGAAAATGTCAAGTTAAAGTTAGCTTGTTTCCCTTCGAAAAAACACACACACAACACAAACTGAGGAACCTCAGTATCTTTGTATCCGCTCTATGTTCACATAGATTGCCGTCAATGCTCTAAGATCAATGCGCTGATCCGTTTAAAAGTGTCACCCGTCATTTTACAATGGAGTAATCCATTCATGCAGATTGCAGACCAATAAAACAGTTTGATACTCACGTCGAGAGCAGTGGGACAGTGGGTCAAATTAATGGAATCAGTGGACCTGCGGAATGATTATTGAAATTAATAGACTAAGAGATCGACAAGATGAAGGAAAAATGGAAGGGTCCTATTCGTTGAAACGGGTATAGACTAAGGTGGAAAATAATGGGCTGACCAAAGGGTCTCCCTTGGGTTGCCGTTGATACTCTATTACTTACCTCCTTAGTCCATTGCAACCGTCGACTTCCACCATCATCTATTGTATTTTCTCTAGCTTTGTCTACCAATTTCAATCAGCCAGCCGTAACTTACCGAAAATCTGAATGAAGCCATGTTAGGACCCAGCACTGCGGGCTGACTGTTGAAATTGATAGACAAAGCTATAGACAAAGAAGACAGAAAGGATATGGAAGGATCCTATTCTTGGGAGCGAGTGGTTGCAATGGACAGAGGAGGTAGGTAATAGACTACGTAATGGCAACCCACGACAGACCCGATAGTTAGTCTATTATTTACCCCCTTAGTCTATAAGAACCACCCATTTCAACCAATAGGATCGCTCCATACTCCTCACGGCTTCTTTGTCTATCGCTTTGTCTATCAATTTTCATAATCAGTCCGCTGGAGGGCCACGTCCGTGCAAGTCTTAAAATCGCAATCATGATATTCATTTGGGATTCGAATGTGTTATCTGGTGTTGGTGAGGATGATGTGTCTGAAGTTTCGTTGATGATTTACTCCTCATGTCTTCTCTGTCTATCGCTATGTCTATCAATTTCAACGGTCAGCCGCTGGAGTGGTTTTTTGGTGGAATATTATCCGAGATGACGCTAATTTCATTTGTTGTTTCTGAATGTTTCCAGGGGGAATAAGGAGCGCATCGGCGTGGTGGTAGCCGCGTTTGCGCACTATTCCGACATTTGCGGAGGCCCCGACCAGGCCCTGGACCGATTCGCAATGAGACGGTTTCTAGATTCTAAAATTGGCGATTTGGAGCAGCCATCGAACCGCAGGTAAGAACTCACGCACTCGTCCATCAATTTACAGCTCCGAGCCGGTCTCGCCGTTTTTTCAGCTCCACTCCGTCTGCGTCTGGACCTGGACTTGGACGTGGCATTTCTCTTTTTCTGCGTTTCCACTTCCGCGAACCACCGATTCGAGTCGACCAGCATCTTCTCATCTTGCCTTTTTCCGAAACCGGTCCATATCAGTGGCGTGGCGTGCTTTGCGATATATCGATTGATCTGTCATTTAAATCTATGGAAAAGGATCAATTAACAGGGTGTTCGCAGCGAACACCTTAATAATCGATTCTTTACCACGGATTCAAATGGGGAGATATCGATAGTCGATCATTCACGCCACGCTACTGGTCCATACTCTCGTTGAGGACATCAGTCGCAGCTACACCTTCGACACGTCGCGGCTGAGACTTGGACGAACGGACACAGACTCGTCGAATAGTCTGTCCATCCCCTGACCGTCTTCTGTCCGTTGTCGTAGTTATTCGATCTCCTTCGACCGAGCACTCTTTGACGGTGGGAACTGACCAATCGAGAATTAGGATCAGAGGTGGATCCAGCAATTTGGCAACGCCGGATTTCTTCCATTTAAACCTATGCCAAATAATCGATTCTTGTCTGAGCACCTGGCCCCTCCAAGGATCGATACATTTCCATGGGTTTTTTTGGAGGAAAGACAATGTTGACAATTTACTGGATCCGTCAATGATTAGGATCGGATGATGGACCAGGGTAAAATCAAAGACCGTACCGACCGAAAAGAAAATTTCGACTTCATTCTGCTCTAGGAATAACTTTTACTATAGCTTAATGCCCGTAAGAACGCTTATACGCATAGGAAAACTAACGGTACGTAATATGTTGAGTAACTTGACTAAAATGACTAAATACCGGGGAGGACTTGGAGATTTTCTATAAGGAGGTTTTTATTTTTTACTCGATAGACTTTATACACACGGGTGCACATCCGTTTCCTTCAAGGTTGATCAGAGAATCAACGAGTCTGTGGTCATCATATCGTCGCTTGCCTGACATTAGGGCGTAACTACACATTGAGATGAGCCCGGAAAAGCGTTGAGTCATATGGGCAACAGGGTTCATCGCGAAGTGTAGTTACGCCCTTATGCCAGGAGGACTACGATATTATTGCAATTGTTTGATCAAACGGCAAGTCATGGAGTCGGTGAGGGCACTAATTGGATCAATTATGAGAGGCCACCGAAGGCGCCAGAACCAATTAGTTTGAGTCACGGATCATTTCGTCGAAAGACGTATAATTGGGTCATTCGAAATTTCATAAGTTCTGAAATCCAAGGCAAAAGGACTGCGCAAAATCATAGGTCACGCGGGCACAAAATTCATTCTGTCATGTGCGATCATAAAAGAAGATGTCAACGAAAATATGACCTCAGCCTTCAATCATTTCGTCGCTCCTCTGGTGTAAACGCGTATCTCCATCTCCGCATGAGCCCCAGAAAGCATGGATTTATATGTAAAAAGAGGCTCACAAAGATATTGAGATATCGGCGGTGTAAGTCGGCAGTCGGCAGGTGTATTTCTGCACTGCGTTTGGCGCAATGCGAGAAGTATTCATGATGCAGTCTCATAGGCGCTTCATGCCCGCCGCACTATTTGGCGCAATGCGTGAAGTATTCCCACAGTCTTGCAGGCGCTAATGTGCGTTTAACGCTGGCCGCACTGTGTTTGACGCGACTATCATTCGAACTCGCGTTAGACTAATCGCGGCATCGAATAATAGGGCTTTAAATGTCCATTTGGTGTTTCGACGCCATATATCGACGGTGTAAGTCGGCGATCACATAACTTGGTTTGCGACGTCGCAGACTTCCTGTCATACTTTATTTTTGAAACGGGAAACTACTCAACGGCAAAACTTTAAAACTGTCGTGATTTTTCTTCTCTGTGCGAAGAAAATTCTGCATAAACTTCAAGGAATGATGTCATGACTCTCCTTTAAAAATTAACCTTTAGACGGAGATTTTCAGACACCCCAAACGAGATATGTGATTGCGAACTCACGCCGTCGATATGCCCTTACGTCAAAAGGGCGACAAATTGGACGAATCAAACTGGAATAAGCCTAAATGCATTTCATGTTGCTTAATTTTCTCCCCTGTTTTATTTATTATTATTTTTTATTTCTTTATTTTTTTCAATAGGGAACTGAACTACTCAACGCCTTCAATTTTCATGTTTATGAATTCACCCTAGATTATTCAAAAAGAAACACACACAATTTAAATTTTCAGTGTTCCTTGGTCTTCTGTTTACACATTAAAACAACCAGAAAAAATTAGGCTACATATGACGTAGTTAGGATAATTTCGGTTGAATCCATCAATTTAAATAATCGAATTATAACATTCATCTATTAAATTATTTTTTCCTACACTCTCGATGGATTCTATTGCTTATTTCTCAATTCTAAGACTTTCATTCTAAGATTTTTAAGAACCCTAAATATCACCCCGCAGTACATAAGATATTTATATTAAACGTTGATGCATTGATCAGGAAATAAACGAGATATTTATATGAAATGTTGATCAGGAAATAAACGAGGTATTTATATAAAATGTTGATCAGGAAATACTTTAGCATTACTTCGAAATAACGCCTGTATTTACTACAAAGCGTTTGGCTTTTTCTGGAATATGCCCTGAAATTTTCATGGAAATATGTAAAAAAATCTGCTCTTCTCTTCTCCAAAAAAAAAAAAAAAAGTAATTAAGGAATGAAAATCTCGTAAAATGGCTATTCAGGTCCTTGTCCTGAGTTTCACCGTCAAGCTACACAGTAAAACGTTGTTTTCATCAGCGGAATCCGGAGTAAGATGCGCCCGATTAAGGCAGGATTCCCTGCCAAGTTACGCATTATTCCGACAGTCATTTCGTGCCTGCACCCCTGCCCGGCCCGGCCTTTTTTCAATTTTGAAAAATGATTAATTAGTAACAATGCCCATTGTTCCGAGTTACAAGTCATCAATTAACGCGGCGGTATTGTTGCGGTCCATTTTGTCGTTATCACCGCGACGTCCCCTCTCGCGTATCTGCAAAGGGTCATCGTTGCCAGATCGTGCTGAAAATCGCCTTTTTCAGACGTAAATATGTATGCTTCGCGGATAACTTGGCAGCTGTGTGGAAGTTCTAAGCGGAGTTACGTGGTTTCTGCACGCGTTTCCGCCCCCGCATCCCGGCGTACCCTCTTTTATCCATAAGTGCTCCGGCGTTTGGCCCGATAAGAATGTTAGCGCGGATTTTCTCTCCTTTCTTTTTAATTTATGTCAAGTGGCTCTCGGGCTCCTGTTCGCACTTTGTTCGGGCATCCATCTGTCTTTGTTTGCTGCGCTTTTGTCGAGAGGCTTTCGACTAAAGTGGAAACCCCCGCGTCGCGTCGGTGGATAAAAACGATGCACGTCGACGCCGCCGTCGCGTCGTTGCACCGGGTGCCGGGCATATGCACTCCCACGCCGTGAGATCTCTACTGCACTCTGCCGTGTAAAACGTCATGCGTCATGTGAGCATTGTAACGTTCAGGAATGTTTCCTTAATGGGGATTGTATTCCTCATTAGTATTATGAATAGATATTTTTTCCTTATAATTTTCAAACATACTATATTTAATTGCGTATAAGATCATCTGAAAAAATTAACAGGTTTTCGAAAAAGTCTATATTTTATGAGCGGGAATGAATCTCTAAACCCTGTGTTTTTTTATTATTTTGAAAGCACCAGGTAAGTATATTATAGGGTGATTTATTGCGTATTTTTGCAGCCAAAATTCATGAGAAAACCATTTTCGAAAAGTCAAAAAACAACAATGTAAAAAGTCAAACATACTAGATTTAATTGTGTACAAGATAAGATCATCTGAAAAAATTAACAGGTTTTCCAAAAAGTCCTTATTTTATGAGAGGGAATGAGTCTCTAAACCTTGTGTTTTTTTATTAACTATTTTGAAAGCACCAGGTGATTAGATTATGCGGTGATTTTTTGTGTATTTTTAGAGCAAAAATCCTGAAGAAACCCGCTTTCGAAAAGTCCAAGACTTAGAGGAATTTGTAACGCACCGGAATGGGAAATGATTGAGGCGATTTACCATGGCAGTAAAATCGCTATCTTCTTCTCATTTTCCACTGATGTTTGTCAAAATAAAACGCATTTCCACGTGCCAAGCCACGGTGGTTTTTAAGCCCAATTCACGCACTCAAACGTTTCATCCAACTCTTGGATGCAACTTGTCGAATGAAAAGTGGGATAGTGTGATACTGACGAGAGAAAACGACAATTTGATGCAAAATTGAAGGGAAACTTGAATGCGATGCCACACTCAACTCTTCGTTCAACTTTCCATCCAATTGACGGCGCCAATTGAATGGAAAGTTGAACGAAAAGTTGGAACCAAATCTTCCGACCGACACGAGCCGAAGCTGTATCTTCGCAAACCGCAGCCTCATGACGATATCGCACTGCAACGGTAATTGAATCAAATTTTTTTGCGTCCAACTCCCCATCCAACTTTTCCTTCAATCATGTCGGATGAAAAGTTTGATAGTATGAATTGGGCTTTAAACGCTTCAAAAATCGTTGAATTAATTATTTGTATATTTGTTTGCCTCAGGTACGTGGACTACATGGCCGGTCTCCTATCTGCGAACATCCGAGTGAACTCCGCGCCGCTGTTCCTGACGCACGTGACGGTGCTGGGGGCGCCGGCTTTCGAGCCCGGCATGGGTGGCGGGTGCCGGGCATTTCTCAAGGTCTACGAGGGGCTGGTCCCCGTCTATACCTCGGGCGTCTACACCGTCACCGGGGACACCAAACAGTTCACCGTCAACGTCGCCGCGGAACGCCAGCGGCGAGGCCTTCAGCTCAGGGGAGACATCCTTCTCAAGTGCTATCATAGGCAAGTATCAATACTTTCCACCATGGCCAAGGCTTTTCTTGGGCTCTTGTCCAAAATTATTCCTTGAACAGCTCTGCACTGGAAAAAAAACACATTGGATCTAGGGTCCAGACTCTTAAAAACATCGACAAGAAAAAATTCAGATTTTCAGAAAAGGCAGATTCATCAACGTGGCAACACCGGATTTCCTCCATTTAAACCTATGTTGAATAATCTATTCTTCTCGGAGCACCTGGCTCCTCCAGGAATCGATACATTTCCATAGGTTTAACTGGGGGAAAATCAATGTTGCCAATTTGCTGGATCCGCCAACGAAAAACACTCATAAATTACCTTAAAAATAAATACTTAATCTGCACTGGAAAAAAAAACACATCGGATCTAGAGTCCAGACTCTTAAAAACATCGACAAGAAAAAATACTCCTGATTCAATCAGATTTAAGCTTAAATCAAGAACCAAGCCTCTTAATTTGAGCGGATTTCCTTTTGATCGAGGCAAAAATCTGATTGAATCAAGAGTCCTTTTACTTGTCAATGTTTTCAAGAGTCTCGACTCTACATCCAATGTGTTTTTTTCCCCAGTGTGCCTTGCTAAGGAAAAATGCCGTATGAACGAGAGAGTTGCCAAATTTATTTCGATAAAACGTTTATTTTTGAGAAAAATTATGAATATTTTTCCTTGAAATTTTCAAACGTTTTAGATCAAATTATAAACAATACTATCCGAGAAATCGGTAGCAAAATATTCAAAAAATTTTCCGAAAATTAGTGATTTGCCAGAGGAAATTTGGCAACGCCTGAAGGCTCATACGGCGCTTTTCCTTAGCACAGCAGAGCTCCTGACTTCACCGCCCCATCCCACGTGGTTCATTTGACAACCATGGGAGGCTGGAGGAGATATTTGAAAAGCCATTAAAAAATCTGGTAATTTTTAAAAACTTCGACCAGAATGGGTCACTTGCTGTAGTCATAGAATCGTGTTTCGATGGATTAAGCTTTTAGATTATAAAATAACAAGATCTGTTCAAACATGAAGAATTTCAGTCGAAATTCGTGAAAATTGCTCTTTTATTATGCTATGTCTGAAGCCTTCCGAAACCTCCCGTAATTCCAAAATATGAGCCATTCCTAGGGAAAGAAAGTGATTTAGGTCCGGAACGATCACAATTACGGCCTAGACCGTGGTCGTGTACGGTCGACGCTCAGAAATCGGCTAGAAATGGATCACTGGGCAGTGTGAGAAATCAAGCATGAGAATACATTACATTGAGCTGTGATCTCATAAAATTCAACTCGTCACTTCAGTGACTTCTCCTATGAATGACGAAAAGGATTGAATTCCAATGCTAGTAATGTCTTTTTGAGTGCTGGACACGAATTTGAAGCTGCAGACATTGTATAATATTTGAATTTATAGACAGTTGATTATCCTCTAAACACTCCGAAGAACCAGTCATGGAGTGTTAGAGTGCCAATAAACATGCTCTAGCATCATAGTATATTATAATTCGTCTAATACGTAACTCGTCGTTTTCTTGACGAAACCACGCAACTCCATTCCAATGTCGCAAAATTTAGACCCGCAAATTCTATTTTTACCAGGAAACTGTTGATCGTTTCCAGTTGAAATTTACTGATTTTTCTTTTGATTATTCGCAAAAATCAGCAAAACTTTAGACAGGAATTTTAAATTCATCAGGGTGTCTACAAGTCCGGAATTTCTGGAAAGTCCGGAAATACTGCTTTTTTAAGGGCGGTTCAGAAGTACTGAAAAAGTGCGAAAATTCCGCAAGGAGGTCCGGAATTTTTTTTTCATTTCTGAGCGAGAAATTCAAATATTTGAAATTTTTCGAATTTCGTCTATGGAGGTACTGAAAAAGTAATGAATTTTCCTCTTGAGGGGGTACTGAATTTCTTGGGAAAGTACTGAAAAAGCACTCCAAAAGTACTGATTTTTTGGCAGCCTGTTTTAGTAAGCGTCCTGTTCATATTCTCCTTAAAAATGGAATTTTTTGCGTAAGTTCGTTACAAATTTAAATGAAAGTCTGAATTTTACGATATTACGACTGGCGATGCACCGAGGAGCGACTAACAACTCCCATTTTCAGCGTGCGAATAAGGGAAATCTCCTATTCTCTTTAACTGTTTGACTGTACACCTTCTTGAAAGGACGAGCAGAAACTGCCTCAAATTCCTCCGTAAGTTTAGCGACAGCTCTGTTGATCTTGGGTCTCGAATTCGGGATTCTCGGTGGCGCAATTAGGGATGTCAATTGGAGCGCGCGCATTTGCCGATCGTCAAACGGGTGATGCTTGGGATTTTTCTATGGTGAGATGGCTCGCAAGATTAATTGGAGGCTTGCATTTTGCAGACATTATTCTGGCAACCAGCGAGACAGCGGCACAGCTGACAGCCCGACAAGGTGCAGCAGCAACGCGAGCGAACCTCTGCCGCCGCTCAGAGAGCAAATTTTCTCGTGCCAATTTCATACCTGTGCTATAACGGACTACACTGTTAGCTTTACTCGTCAAGAATTAGATTCAGCCTGTCACGGTGAGTTATCGACCTTCGCTGAAATGCGTGCACTTTCATCATCATTCGTGTCCTCTCTCGCATCATTTGTGAAATTCCATTTATTTCTTTCATTAAATTTTAGTTTAGCATAGATTAAATTTTTTTGGTTCGAATTGCCTGATTTTTCCATACTTGAGCAGTAACTGCAGGATCGTTGCCAATTTGCCCCACAGCATGTTTCGCAACCAGCCGAGTGACCATGAACTTAAAGCTCAAGGAAGAAACAACTTAATCAGCCAAAACACGTATTAAAATAACAACTTAATTTGGGGAAAGGCTGCAAAAGGGAGCCAATTCAAAAGCAAAACCCGGAACGTTTCGAAATAATTAAAATTTCATTATCAACCGGGTTTTGCTTTTGATTTGTCCCCCTTTTGCAGCCTTTCCCCAACTTAAGTTATTATTTTATCAAAGCTCAAGGTTTCGTTAACTGGTCAAAATGGGCCAGAATTATCCCTAAAAACTTTCTTCAACCACACAGAAAGATCTAAATTCTATTTTTTCAGTAACACGTAAAAACTCAGGGAACCTTCTTTTGCACGTTATTTAAGAAAACTATTTCAAAAATATATGAGTCTCAAAGTTAGATGTAGAAGCCGATGGACAAAGTACAGAACTATGTATCTCCGTTTGCGACGTTGCTGACTTTCTGTCATACTTTATTTTTTCCTTGGAAAACTATGACGCATTTTTTAAAACTTCCTTGATTTTCCTTCTCCATCAGCACAAAATTCTGAATAAATTAAGTATAAATTTGGCTTGTTTCTCCTCGAAAAAATAAAATTGGAGCAAAAATTTCGAAACACCGCAATGAAGCCACGAGGTTTCGCACTTTGGCCATCAAATTTTCAACTACTTTTGGTACCTAATGGTATCGTTACAAATTCCATATCTATAACCTTTGAGATTCATGCATTTTTTTAAATATATATATATTTTTTTCCAAATTATTTAGTGATTTGTATACCGATCACAGTTTTAGTGCTCTGTAGATCAATGGGAACCCACAATGTGTCAGCAAACAATGTGTGAACATTTTTTAATAATATGAACAACCCAAATTCACAGCACTCTGACAAAAAATTAAACCACTGAAAAAATGGTATGCTGTTTCAGCACCTAGGATGTCAAAAATGTGTCTGATGATCCGAAGTTGCTGTCTTTCCTGCCCACGCAGTTGCTTTTACAATTTGTGAATGTAAATGTAACTGTGTTGGCAGTCAAGGCGGCTTTGGATCAACAGACACGTTTTTGACATTTTACGTGCTAAAACAGCATACCATTTTTTTCATTATACTGCTTATGATTACTTTGAGATTCTTCCTCTTTAAAAAACGTGGGATTTAATTCGCTTTGAAAATTGAAATGAGATTTTTGTGACAAAGTGCACTCTCGGTTTCCAGATTTGAGGTTTCCGCTGGACGGTGCGGTGGAGCTCCACTTTTCGGCGACCCCCGAATCGGTGCGTCTCCCGGCGCCAGCCCCGACCCCGGCGGTCCCTGTTGACTTGTCCACGGATCCGGTCACCAGGTGGGACAGCTACGAGAATCTGGCCGATTCCCCCCTCGGAGATACAGCCGATACAGACACCGAAGACACTGCCGGTAAGTCCGCCAATCCCACTTACTTTACTGGAAGAAAACTCCGGCCGTGGAAGCAGTACTTACGGGCTATTTAGACATACCGTTCGCGAATTTGTAGTTCCTAACTGCGAAATGTGATCTAATTCAGTGAAACAAGGAAATGCACCAGCTCCAAGGCTTTTCTCTACTCAGTCGTGTTGTAATTCTTATGGCGTAAATCTAGGTGTCGCACAGATTTGGGATATAAGTTAAAAAATCGAGGCTAGATTACGTCTCTCCTATCTTCGGCTGTGCTGCTTACCTACGTAAGACTGATGCTAGAATTATTGATCCTTGAACTGGTGATTCTACATGAACTTTAGGAAGTCATATATGTAAAAATATTGTGGGTATTTTTATTATAAAAACTAGTATTAAGGCTAGTGTTATTATAGGGCAACCCCTAGAGAGGGTATTTTAATATAGTATAAGCACTGTCCTCCCTCCCCACAATAGGAGGACAGTGATTATACAGTAAATATATATCGCCCTTGAAGCATCACGAAAACTAAGAAAAACGGAACCAACGCGATATGGGGATAAAGCAAGGGAAAATGAGCGCAATAGTGACGGCGCAGAGATACAACTATTCGTGCTTGATGGATGCCCGTGTTGCGTCTGTAAAATTGAAGGCTCGATGAGAAGCGTGAACTGTCAATGACCTGTTTTATGCTGTCGGTGAGGTGTCGCTCAGATTCGGGAGAAAAGTTAAAAGACGAGGCCCGATAACGTCACCTCTATTCTCAGCTGTTTCGCTTACGTAGCCCTTAAAGCAACATTACAAACAAGACAAGCAGAACCGACACAATATGGAAACGGAGCGAGGGAAAAGGAACGCATCGATGACGGCGCAGTGATACAACTATTCGTGCTTGACGGATGCCCGTGTTACGTTTGCGAAATTGAAGGCGCGATGGCGCGAGGCGTGAACTCGCAATGCTATGCTGCCAATGCGTAGTTCAGGCATTTAATACGTCTGCATTCTCGCATGACGTATCCTCTTGCACATTATTTTTTTTAAAGCATGGCCTAAGCAGCAATTTTTGCATATTATATTACTAAAGTCGGCTAATAGCTCACCTTTTATTTCGCATTATGAGTAGCCGAAAACCTAAAAATCTTAGAAGAACAAATGTTTATGCTTTTGATTGTTGGCATCACAATCGTGCGCGTGTCTCCTAACCAACCCTTTTTAGAATCAGAAAAGCTTCCTTCTTTTCACGCGACACAAAAGTCTGTGCGCCTTGTTTTGTAAGTTCGCGAATGGATTTTTGTGTATGAATCACGTACTTTGTCAATACTTCAACCATCCTCACTCCTTTGGGTCATTAAGACTTTCGTAAGTCACCGCAAGAGATCGCAATGATTTGCCGTCGCAAAAAATACTAAGTGTACTGCAGATTTTGCAAATTTTAAATGTAAATTGGGGTCTACCATAAAATTTGTTAAAATAATAGATAACTTATATTTTCATTTGAACCGTCCGGAAAAATTGCCCCCCTTAAGGTGTTTAGTTAAAGGATTCCTGAGACCTTCCTTAATCACACTGTTAACTATATGGTGCATGCGTGAGGAAAGGAGTCGTTTAACGCATGATTACGAATAAGCGTCAAAGTGGAAGATCATCAGGCATAATATTGTGTTTCGTCATCAATTCAACGACTTATAAGACACAATACACAAGACTTACGTGAATCTTACTGCCTCGGGTGAGAGGGTGCATGTTTGCTATATTGACAAGAATACGTGACTTACACATTAAAATCCATTCAAGAACCGACAAATCAAGCTGCACCAATTTTCGCGTCGCGCAGAAAGGAAGGCGCTTATGATAACAAATCCCGTGATAGGACAAAATCTTCGAAATTTTAATTTGCGTGAATCTTGCCGACTCGGGTGAAAGGGTGCATGTTTGCTATATTGACAAGAATACGTGACCGTGAATCTTACTGCTTCGGGTGAGAGGGTGCATGTTTGCTATTTACGTGACTTACACATTCAAATCCATTCAAGAACCGACAAATCAAGCTTCATCGTTTTTTGCGTCGCGCAAAAAGGAAGGCGCTATGATAGCAAATCCGGCGACAAAACAAAATCTTCGAAATTTTGATTGGGCTGTCGGTGAGGATTATTCACGCAGACGGAGTGGCAGTTCGGTAAAGGTAAATTTATTTAGGTGTGTGTGTGTTCTTGGCGCGATGACAAGAAGTGAGGAAATTGAGAGGAGAGAAAGGTGGGCAGAGCGAGAGAGAAGCTCGGATGAAAAACAATTTTATGCACGTGGCCCGGGCAACTGGAAATTGAAATGGCTTTTCGACTAAATAACCCATTTTGTCTAGGCCGCACGAACCATCAAAGCGAGGCGCTCCGACCGCGAACTTTAAGCTATGACCGTCTCGTCGCACTGCAGACGGCAGACCGCGCTGGACAGCGGTAGCGTCCCTCATAAAAAGAATACGAGAACCGAGTGTTATAGCTGAGTTCACACACAGAAAAAAAGGATTCAACCGCAAAAGTCTCTTTTTAATGGGCAGTTTATGGTAAATAAAGCGACGTAACACTCGTCAACTATATTGTGTACTTCATCAGTACTCTTAATATTTGATGATATACCTCTATCAAGATTGAAGGTTTTTGAACATTCAGCAAAGTTTGAACATTCAGCAAAGTTTGCAGGGTGTCAATCGTCAGAAAACCCCTTGATAGACGATCAAATTCCCGAACCAATTCCGATCAAAGTAGCATCAAAGTGTCGGGAGTCATCAGTCTTAAACTCATTAATTTGCTTCATTTTAAAATGAAACCTTAGCAGAAATGTTTCCTGTGGCAGGAAATGATGAATGGTAGCACTCCGTTCTGATCTTACTTTGAACAAAAAAGTGCGGCCCGTCAAAATTTGATGGTAGATAGTGACCACAAGTCATCAGCATGTCTACTTTGATCGGAATTGGTTCGGAATTTGATCGTCTATCTAGGGCTTAAAAACCGCAAATATCAGAAAATTCAATGTCGTCAGGGAAAATCGGTCATGGATCAGGAATTTTCGAGAGAAAAAATATTTTGAAATTTGAAACGTGAAGGCAGGTCCATACTTACCTTAAATTTTTCAAATGCAAAGAATTTTTACTCTCTCGCTTCCCATACGGGTAGGAGAAGTATTGTCATCATAAGAAAACCTCAAAATTGTATCATTTCTAGGCGCTTTTTTTTTTTGTTCTGTGTTGTTTGTAGTGGTCAAATCATTGCAATCAAAGGCAAGCATCTACTTCCTAAAGTTATCCTGTTGAATTTGTCGCTTCTCTGACGTTAGGGCGCATCATGAGCCTCAGAAAGCATAGACTTATTTGTAAACCAGGGCTCACGTAGAAATTGGGATACGCCCTTACGTTACGATTTATACTGGAGGCTCTTAAAAATTGCCCTTTTAATGGTGCTATGTTGAAGGTCTCTTTAATCACAATGTGAACCAGATAGGTTGTTCCTGAGCAAATGAGCTTGTCAAGGGACGACCACGAATAGGGGCCTCAAACGGTGAGTGGTGCAAAGCTGCATGCTGCCGAGTGGAGCTAAAAGTGGCGTTCCCGCCCAGGGCCGAGGTACGGTGGAAGACAAGGAGCAGAAAACAGGAGAGGGGGAAAAAGGAGATGAAAAATCCCGATGCCTCGTCCATGGCGTCGAGCCGGAATAGGTCAAAGATCCAAGACACCTGCAAAGCTTTTCGGCTAATTACCCTCCCTTGTTTTTCTTAATTTTATCGCCGGGTCTGTCATTGTCTCTAAATCTCATCAACCACTAAATCTCTTTTATAACCCCCTTTATCACTCTCTTTTTTCTCCGTTTCGCCGGGAGCCCCCGTTTTTACGCCAAATCTTTTTTCCTCGCCGTGTTTTATGATTTCTGCGGGGATTTTCACGGCCCCCTCCGCGCCCTCCTCTCCTCCTCTCTTCTCCTCCCTCCCCGTTCTATCTCATTTGCGGAGCTTGCAGCACCGTCATTTGTCTTCACTTCTGCAGCCTGATTCCGGAATAATGAATTGCACAACCTCAGCCGGGGCAGCGACGTCTTACTTCATTTTGGAAATTCACTCCGCTCGTTTCTTATACGAACCGTGAAGTTCAGCCGCAAACGGCTTACGGAATTGAGGATTTTTTTGACCAACTCAACTCTAACCTACTTTTTTACCTACGCGCTTTGTCCAAAGACCCCGCGATGTCAATCTAAACAATTTAATCGAGCGAGGCAAATGTCGAAGTCGGGGATCAACGCAATTTTCCGCCCAATGATGATTGGTGGGCACAAAACCAAATCCAACTCCATCGGCGGATCAAGCAAATTGGCATCATTGTATTTTCTCCATTTAAATCCATGGAAATTTATCGATTCTTGGAGGGGCTACAAGGAGTCGATTATTTAGCATTTATTTATTGGAGGAAATCAGGTGTTGCCGAACTGCTAGATCCGGCTCTGTCCAACTCGCCTGATGATGACTGACAAGAGCGATTTGTTTTAAATGAATTTTACGAAAATGCGAAAATTCCCTATTTTGCTTTAGCTAAAGTTTGCGACAGGCTCATTGAATGGGTTGGTTGCGCTGGTCATAAAATCGTGTTTTGATGCTTGATTCTTGTAGATAAGCTAAAACTAATAAAATCGGTCTAAACTGCAAATGTCTACGTTCAATAATAACCGAGGTATTGCCCTTTGAAAAGTCGGGTTTTTGACATAATCCACCGCGGCAGTGACACCCATGGTTTCTTTCACCTCGCTTTCATCCGAGTTTCACGTTGAGTAATCGGTAAAAATTTGCGTCTCCCTGACAAATGAAAACAAGGTGGAAGAAACCAATGGTGTCATTACCGCGGTGGATGACGTCAAATCCCGACTTTTCAAAGGGCGATATCTTGGTCAATATTAAAAGTAGAAAATGCCGTTTGGACAGATCTTAATATTTTTAGCTAATCTACAAGAATCAATCATCAAAACACAATTCTGTGAATGGCATACCTGACCCATTGAGAAAAATTAACTCTCTTGTAAGGCCGCCGAATCAAATCTCTGTTACTCCAGTTGAGGAATGACTAACAATATAGATGCTCATAGGAGGAGTCCACCGGAAACTAAGTTTCAGATACACGCGCTACGCACACCGCATACTTCCGCTTCCCTCAGCTCAGGTCCGCACGAGCTATTTTTAAGCGTAAGCATCTGTTAAAAGCTGGTAATTTTGGTTCAACCTGTAACACCAGGAGAGTATGCTATGAGAAAGCCTCAATTCCTTACTTTGCCCTCACTGCATGAAGAAGGTTTTATACCTCTTTTCGTTATTCGATGTAGTTCCCATGTTATGGTGCTTAAGTTTTAATCGGCGGGTTTTCAGACCTATAATTTTGCTTGAAAACGTTTGCATAATCAGGAACAAATCCTCAATATTTGTGTCACATGATCATTGAATATAAATATTGTTGCTTGTAAGCAGGTAAAAAATTTTCGCTTTTTTTCTTCGCCTCGTTATTTTGTTTTTAATTCGTTTCTTCGCTTACCCGTATCTTAATCTTATTAGATTCGATGCAGTAAATTTTTGTTCGGCAACTTACACATCCTTTTTGTATTGTTTTATGATTTATTGTCGCGATTCTTCATAAAAATTTCCACCTAACTATCACTATTAAATGCCAATTATATGAATATCTAAACGAATTCGAATAAATAAAATAATTAGAAACGATACCAATTACGATATGAATATACTGAGCGATACCCATATGAAGCTTTTCAATTAAATTCATCAAAGTGGAGTTTCAATTCAAATTTTCGCATGAATTGATTTTCTTGTGCAATGTCAAATGTTGGAAGCAAAATTGGTTGAAAACGATCTGTTGATTTTTTTTCTTCTTTGTTTCACACATTTTATCGAAAAATACTTCACAAAAACTGTATATCTTGTATCCATCGGCATGGCCTAAATTAATAAAGGTATTTAGAAACAAAGTAACATTAGATGATGCAGATTATCTAAAAGACAAGGCATTTTGGAATTCCCGTTCTTCTGTCATAAGAAAATTAAAATCGGGCAAAAGCGAAATGTATAATATACCGATACCGATTAACAACTGCTGTTTCCTGTTTCGCAAACCCAACATTCACTGTGCATAGGAAGGTATCTTGAAATATCGATGTTAGTCAATGATAATTTTATGGAAACAAGAGTCCAAAGGCCAAAATATTCAGGTCTTAAAATCAGAGCCGTATTCTTTCGACAGTCCTACACTTATAAGCAAATTTATTTGAATCAGTGAGAACGAAAACACACCAACACGAAAAAATGAAAATAATGAGGACGCACACAAAACTGCACAGTGGGTGAAGAAGTAAGTCCAAAAAAAACATTTTCGGTGCCGAAAGACAAGTACTTGAGAAAACTTCAAAGGTCCAAGTTGGAACAGATTCGCTAACTTCAATGACCTTCACGAAAATCGACTGTCCTTAATGAAAATTGAGGATTTTAGAGTTACCTCCAAGAAGTAAGTCCAAGAAAAACATTTTTGGTGCCGTAATACAAGTACTGAAGAAAACTTAAAAGGTCCAAGTTGGAACAGATTCGCTAACTTCAATGACCTTTATGAAAATTGACTGTCCTTATAATGAACATTGAGGCTTTTAGAGTTACCGAGTTGGTGTTTTCGTTCTCACCGATTCATTTACAGTCAATTTCACGATAACTCTTACTAATGACCGGACAAAACTGCATTATTCACGGCGCTTTTACAAGAGTTCCTCCGCTATATTCGTCGTCTCCCGCACGAAGGAACGTAACTCCAATCCAAGGTTGCCAAATTGACTCCAACAATTAATTTATTTTACAAAAATGTAAGTGTGCAATTTATATCCAAATTTGTCTGATTTTTGCATGAAATCGGAAGAAAAATCAGTGAAATTCTCAGATAGAAATGCCCAATACTTTTCTGGTAAAAATGCAATTTACGAAAGGAAATTTGGCAACATTGGAATGGAGTTACGTTCTTTCGTGCGGAAAACGACATATTTATTGCCAACTCACTCACGACGATTTATTTCATTTGGATCAATGTATATTAATAGGACCTCCTCCGTCCTCGATCTAACTTTGAATCGTGCGATACGATAGTACTTGTCTCGAGTGTCTCTTCCGATGTGATCACGATCAGCGGCGAGGCTTGAATGATCGAGTATCGATGTCTCCTCATTTGAAGCAGTGGGAAAGAATCGATTATCAAGATGTTCGTTGCGAACACCCTGTTTATCGATCCATTTCCATAGGTTTAAAGGGAAGATCAATCGATTTATCGCAAATCACGCCACGCCACTGATCACGATCGCACCCCTCGTCAGAAAACATCTTATCAGCATGTAGTCTCATTCATAAAAATACTACTGATTAAAATCCATGAGAAACTGTACTTTCCGAGTGTAGATTTCGTGCTTGGAAGTCTATGGATCGCGGCTGAAACTGATTGTGAGTGAAACGCCGTGAATTCAAGAATTCGTCGTCTCCTCGGCAAAAAGCACGTAACTCAATTCCGAGGTTGCCAAATAGACCCAGCGAATTCAATTTTTTTACAAAACTATGACTTCTAATTGTGGTCCTGCATTTTGCCAAATTTCGCGCATTATTAGAAGAAAAACTAGTGACTTTCTTAGGCTGATTCCCCGATAATTGGAGGTAATAAAACAATACTAATGAATGGAAATTTGGCACCGTTGAAAGGTAGTTAGGTCGTTTCGACCGGAGAAGGACGAATTGATTCGGATTGAGTGAAAGGCAGAGAGCAGCATCGCGGCTCATCGATCCAGGGCGCCGAGGGTCCCTCGAATCAAGATAAGACTCATTGTGTTCATCCAGAAATGTCCCGACTGCAAATTAATTTATTATCCTTTATTGTTCGGCCATTGCAAGTCATTAGAAACCGAAACACCCCGGTTTCGATACGATCTTGCCCCGTAAAGTCCCCGGGTCAGTCTTCATTTCCCGCGTGGAATACTTCTCGGCCGTCAATGGCTTCGAAATAAGAATATTAAAGTCTGACTTTGTTTCATCATGCCTTGAAGGTTTTTTGATCTTTTAATCGGAGGATTTCGGTGTGAGGTTGAAATGGAGAATCCTAGCAGGTCAATGTTAAGAGTAACGAGAGCTAGAATTTTGAGTTTTTGGTTTGAAAGCGCATATCGACGGTGTAGGTAATTGCAAAAACGCGTATCTCAATCGCGACGTCGAAAAATCTCCACTCCTATTTTATTTTTAAAAGGAAACCGAACCATGGTTCATGGTTTGAAACGTTTACAAATAATATTCTCAACATAGAGAAGGAGAATCACCGAAATTTGCAAGAAATGACGATTAGTGGTTTTCTCTGTAGAAAATATGGTTTATGACAAGAAATCTCCTACTCCGCACAGTGGATCGAGTCAATGGGAGAGGTCGGACAAAATTTGGAAACTTTAAACACTTATAACTCCGTCTGTACAAATCTTTGAGGTTCTAAAAGTGGTTTTATTGGTTTTCCCGTGTTTCTTCTAGTAGCGCCCCTTAAAATTAAAAATGTGACGAATTAAACATCCAAATTTGCAATAATTTTCGTCAAAAATTTCATGTCCGACCTCTCCAATTGACTCGATCTACTGTACGGCGTGAGCTCTTTTCGAGAATGCAGAACAGGTACCGCGGTCCATATTTTCTCAGGTGCCAGTGGTCGAGTTCATCGATACCGGCCGGTAAGTGACTCCATTGGTTTTCTCGTGAAATTTTCTTCTGGAAGCACCCCTTAAAATTTAAAGTAACAAAAAAACATCAAAATTTGCAGTTTTAGTCAAAAATTTCATGTCCGACCTCTCTGATCGACTTAATCCACTGTGCGCCGCAAAGCGAGATACGTATTTCTGTTCTTTCGCCATAGATAACCCCTTGGTTTTATAAATTTACACCCTCTCGACTATGTTTATTATATGTCAGCTTCAGAAAGTCGAAAGTTTACCCCTAATTTTTCCCGAGGAGGGTCGTTGTTCTTTGGCGATCCTATCATCCTCCAGAACAGCCGACAGATCACGGAGCTAGCTATGGACGGCTAATCCGAGGTGCGCAGGAAGGACGCCGAAAAACAGGCAGGCGTCGACAGGAACTTGAAAGATGTTTTTTTGGCACGTGACAAATTACGACTTTTTCACATCTCCTTTATCCTCGCCTCTTCCTCCTTCCCCGTTTCTCCTGCCGCCTTTTTGGTCCGTGACCCCTCGGCAAACCCGGAGCGACGATTAGGATCGAGCTAACCTACCGCATTTTTCCCTATTTTATTTTGGAAGACAATTAACCAGTTGATTGAAGGGCTAATTAGATTATTTCCTCGGGACGGATTTAGTCGCTGGATCCTGGAACGGCCGCCCGTGGCGTGCGTGGCGCGGTAGTTGAAACCCCGTTAACGCACCGTATCCTCGGTTTATTTTGGTGTCTGTTCGTGCCACTCGAGAGCACTCTTTTCCAGACGGTTTCTGGAGATTTCATCTCATCGCCGGAACAAGGATACACCGGCTCTCGGCTCGTTGAGATCGCGTCCAAGAAAAATACACCGAGTTTTCAGCAACGTCCAGAGATCCGCCGTGCCAAGGAAAAACGCCGTATGAAAACTCGAGAGTTGCCAAATTTCCTCCAGTAATATGTTCAATTTTTTAGGAAAGTTATGAAAATTTTCTCTTGAAATTTGCCGATAATTTAGATCTGGTGGTGAATAAAATTCTCTGAAAGATCGGAGGAAAGATATTCTCAGATTTCGCTGAAAATTCATGTTTTATCGAAGGAAATTTGGCAGCGTCTGAAGGCTCATACGGCGTTCTTCCTCCGGTTGTTGTGTGTCCACAACGCGACCAGAAAGCATGCAGAAGATGGGACTTACGGCTGTCTTGCCGAATAACAATAACCTAGCATGAAAACGAAAAATACCTTTTAATATGATTGAATTAAAATCAGTCGATTTATAATTATCCAAACTACTCCTAGGTGTCTTTCGGACGATTAGTGGCAATTTGAGAAAGAACGGAGGCTTCTTTGAATACAATTTTCCTGTCTGAAGCTTCTGAGCCCGTTTTCTCAAAACTTCATTTTTGCACTTACTGCTCTCTTCGCCATCACGGCAGCGCTGTTCTGAGTGTACAGTATGTACCTCTTTAAGAAAGGGCTTTGCCCCCTTCGCGCCAGTTTTGAGCTATACCGTTCTTTCCCAGAGAGGCAATGTGCAATTTACAAGCTCTATCATCTTTCTCCGGAGGAAGGCCTCCTTTGAACGACGACGCGATGCGACGCGACGCGACGTCTCCTGGACGCGCTTGTTCACTCCCCCGCTCGGCCCCATATCCGTGGGCTTGTGTTGCCGTTCGAGGTGAAAAAATAAGATTTATGACCCGCGAAGCTTTGAAACAAAGACCAGAGTAATACAAAGACGGGCACTAAAGAAGATAACTATTGAACCGAAGTAGGTAAATGATGAAAAGTCACCGTCGCGACACCTTTAATATTATCGTTTTAGGTATTTTAAGCCAGCTCAGAACGTAAAACAGACTAATTTCGAGAGGGCGAGTTTAACACACTCACACAAACGCACAGCGCCAGAACGGTTTCACTTTTCCCTCGTTCTATAATGCGAGTGCTGCATCTTATGTCTGTACCATACCTTAAAGCTGATAATTGAACTTTACAGACAAAGCGATAGACAAAGAAGACAGAGGGTCAATAGAGCGATCCCATTGGTAGCAGCGGGTAGTTGAAATGAGGAAAGATGGCAAGCAATAGTCCATATAGTTTGTCCATCATTTTCCCCCTTAGTTTTTAATAATCACCCGCTTCAACCAACAGGATCGCGCTAACTTCACTTTGACTTCTTCGTCGATCGCTTTATCTATCAATTTCAACAATCAGCCTGCAGCCTGATTGTTGGGTAGACATAGATGACACAGGTTAAAAGGCGGAGAGTGATTGGTCCGGCCATGTCTTATCGCTGCTTTATCGCGCCTTTGTCAGGTGGTATGGAATGGACGTCGCGTCGTACTGTCGGAAACTTAAGCTTGTCGTGAGTTCCACCCGACGTAGGCTCGACAAAGCAGGGATAAGACATACCCGACCAATCACGCTCGACCTTTTAACCTATGTCATCTATGCTTACCCGACGAACACAAAATTTCAGCAATCAGGCTGATGCTGCCCTGAACTTTTGGCTGCAGTGTTTTTGGAAAGTNGGGGGGGGGGGGGGAGGGCAGGTAGGCGACAACACCGGTAAGACGCCGATACTCCCGGTTACTTCATGTAGTCCGTCCGTCAAAATTTACCATGCAGATTTTCTTAATTTCATGCATTCCTCCATTGCATGGATACAGGAATGTAGAGTACCTACATTGAGAGAGTATGGCCACTGGTGTCACCACCTCTGATTGGCTCAGCCATCTTAGGCTGAATGGAGCCCTTAGGACCCAAAAATAGCGGACGCCATAAATTAATGTAATGCAAAATGACTCAAAATGTAGTTTTCTTTGCTTATCGTAACGAGAAATTTACCCAAATGCACTATTGCGACTTCTTTACATATTTTTAAGGATAATCGTCTGCAATTTTTGAGAAAAATTATCTTGGATGTAGTAAGGTTGGTAGCAAGTGAGGTTGGTGATAACCGTCAAAAGTTGGCAATGACCCCCCTCCCATCCACTAAAACCAAAACAAAGCACCGCCATTTTTGGTTTCTAAGCCTCTCCTCTCCATGGGGCCCGGTGACCATACTCTCTCAATATAGGTACTCTACAGGAATGTGCTCCTAGCCTATGCGTGGCAGGACTCGTGTCGCCATCTGGCAACGCGGGTGTGAACTAGCGGCGGTATGGGAGCGGATAATTACGCGGACATCGGAATGGGGATTCCGTATTTGGCGCTTGGGAGGCCGGCTCCGGTCGGCACCGGTCGGCGGTGGCGCCCGGGAACGGACCGGGGCCGGACCCCGGACCGGGGAACGAACAATCGGCGGCATGAGCAGCGCGGCTACTCTTGCTTTCGAGTCCATATACATAATTGTATGCAAGTCGGCCCGATTCCCGATTGTCGCAATAATTCGCGTCTCGTACGGTGTATGTGTACCCGCGCGCCCGGGTCGTAATATTCACGAGTCGGAGTCCCGGACCGCGGACCGCTCTTCAAATCCGGGGAACAATGCGGCTCATGCATGACTCCCGGACCACCATTAAAAATGCTCCCTGGTCCCTGCGACCCGCGAGTGTGTCTCTATCGGTGGATATCTGTAGCAACTCATGTTTGCTCAGGTAGCACACTTGAATTTGTCCGCTGCTCTCACCATGCGCGCCGCATTTTGCCGTGCTAAGGAAGAACGCCGTATGAACATTCGAGAGTTGCTAAATTTCCCTTGATAAAACATGTGTTTTTGACGCAATTTAAGTATATTTTCCCTTGAAATTTTCAGATATCTTAGATCAAATCCCGTACATAATTTTCTGAAAATATTGGAAAATAATATTACGAATTTTCCTAGTAAATTCGGTTTTTATCGAAGGAAATTTGGCAACGTCTGAAGATTCATACGGCGTTTTTCCTTAGCACGGCAGCATTGGAGCCTGCACTCAGTTGGGTTTCCGTTTTTCAAGTCCTAATAGGTGTAGTACTTATCCTGAATACAATTTTTTTCGCACTACGTTCGCTTTGACGGTACATAATCAATAGAGCCTCTTTATAAAGACAATGTGAATCCATTTCTGATTGGTTCCCGTTTTTTTGGCCTTTACAGTGTCACAAACATTACATTTGCAACAATTGCAAAGATTATAAACTGGAATGGACCGGGAAGTCGGGAATACGGCAAGGTTAATGGAATGAGAGAGGGAACGGAGACAGGAATTCGGGATAGGGTTGATCAAATATTATAAAAAACGTCGTATTTGTCCCTGGTAAAAATTGGCAGTAGAATCTGTGTTCCAAAATACCATGGACCTAAAGCCGGCTGTAAGATTTTCAATAGCCTCCATAGCCGGCTGCACAATTTCTTATAGCCTTTTATAGCCGATGGCGATTGAGCAACAGCCAGGCGATAAAGTGTGTGCTAAATATTACTAATTACGGATGCTAGGACTTAGTGAGTTTTTGAACTACCGCTCTATTTTTGGGCCGTAGTATCTTGATTTATTTTGCGCGGAAAGCTCCGTACTTTTGAAGGATGCCTGCCATTCCTAATATGTTGGAGCGCCTTCAATTTCGTATGATACTTTGCAATACCTCTGGTGTGAAATAGTTGCTTTAAGCGCCGTGGCACGCTGCGCCTTGGCGGGCATGCAGCCAGCACGAAAAACGCATTAGCGCCTACAAACCTAACAGGGATACTTCACGCATTGCGCCATGCGTGAAGTATCCCTGTTAGGTTTGTAGGCGCTGGTGCGCCCTTATCGCTGGCAGCACACCGATCCGCTCTGTGTTAGCTCTAATATAATCTTGCAGAGTCAGCGTTTTTCTACTCGTGATTTTGAAATGTTTGCACATCCTGTATGGATTATTTTCATTTTAATTGATGAAAAAAAATATGTATTAAAGGAAAATATAATGTGTGTTTTGTGAATATTATGGTGGTTCCGTATCAAACTTAATGATTTCCAAAGCACACGAATTTCTACACAATTTCTTACAGCCTTTTATAGCCGATGACGATAAAGTGTAAAGCCCGGCGATAGGAACTTTAGCCCGGCTGCATACTTTTTTATCGCTTCGTATAGCCCGGCTATATGATTTGCTCCGCTTTCTACAGCCAGCTATATGATTTTCTATTGCCTTCTTTAGCCGGCTATAAGAATGCCTATGGTATTTTGAAACGCAGCTCCTATCGCCAATTTTTACCAGGGGTGTAATCTTTACTCCCGTTTGTGACGTCCATAAGCCGGGTCGTCTTAACTCTTTTTATAAAGGGACTCTAATAATCAAGATTCTGATCCAAACGGAGAGAACGTTTGTTAGAGACCCCGCTCTAATAATGTAAGTAATGTGATCAGGTGAGGAAATAGTTTTTGGAGGTTGACACTATCTCTCGATCAGATGTCCGTTCGTATGGCCAATGGCCATTTCGTGTTCCTAAGAGTGTGCAAAGTGCGTGATGGCCTTTGACAATCCTACCCAAGCTACATCGACTTCAAGAGCGAATTTACTTTGGACGTGATGCGTTTTTGCACGATAATTTGCGTCTCTAAAAAGAATACAATTGAGTTTTCCTGGAATCTTCTTGTAGATGATAGATATTCTCTTTTCGCAGAGAACTAATCTCTTGATTTTCTTTATTACAAGTTAGGCGATATCACCGACTGGTTCAGTCGCAAAAATTTGTAAACTCCTATTGAATCGCGAAGGATCTCTCCGCGATTGTGAAAAGCACCAGGTTTAAAATGGACCATATTACTATTTCTGGCTCTTTCATAAAAACACTCAGTTGTATTCGGAGACTAATGGCGCGTATGTTGTTTCTGAAACGAACCAGATATAGTAGTCCCTTCTTGCAAAATGGACTCCGAATCTCCAGTTTTGAAGCGGAGGGTGATAAGATCACCGCGACGCGTAGTTGCGATCGGACGAAGACGTAAGACGTGCGTTGTCGTACTGCCGTGCTAAGGAAGAACGCCGTATGAACTTTCGAGAGTTGTCAAATTTCCCTCAATAAAACATATTTTTATGACGACACTCATGCACATTTTTCTTTAAAATTTTTAGATATTTCTTATTAAATTGCGTGCGAAATGGAGATGTTGCATGTGTGAGGAATTTGCGATTTGACTTTTGATTATTTTGTAAAAGTTCGCGAGAAACACGATGGTGCCACTGGTTTTCTCTGAAATCAACTCCCAAGCTCAAAAAAAGCTCTCAAGTTGAGACCAAAATGAAGGGGATATCCCACGCTATCCTGAAAGTCCACCTCTACATCAAGACAAACTCTCCATGCAAAGATAGGGAGCAAATACATTAGCAGGGTTGCCGTGTTCTCAGTTTTAGAGTCCCCAAATAAAGTGGCAACCCTGTCAATGTATTTGCTCCCTATGTTTGCATGGAGAGTTTGTTTTGATGTAGAGGTGGACTTTCAGGGTAGGGTGGGATATCCCCTCCATTTTGGCCTCAACTTGAGAGCTTTTTTAGAGCTTGGGAGTTGATTTCAGAGAAAACCAGTGGCACCATCGTGTTTCTTGCGAACGTTCATATATGAATCATTTGTCAAATCGCAAATTCCTCACACATGCAACATCTCCATCGTCTGAATATGGGGGAAAACATTCACAATTTTCCCTGTAAATTCGGTTTTTATCGAAGGAAATTTGGCAACGTCTAAAGGCTCATACGGCGTTTTCCCTCAGCACGGCAGCGTGGATGGTGCGTGCAGAACTCGGAGTCGATCGACCGCGTTCGTATCCCTGCTTGTTCCAAGTTAGCACATTCGACAAGTTATTTACGCAAGCTTGATTCCTCGGGCCTCTCTCGGATCGGCTGGACGTGGACAGCCAGCGTGTCCCCGCTCCAGAGCAGATAAGGATCTGTCACTTATTGTCAGCATCGGGCTTGGGGTCCATCTCATCCCCTGCTTCACGTTGTGGCTATTTTGTTCCCTCACCGCCAATTGTTTAACTCGCAGGTCTTTCATCTCGCAGCCGTAAACGAGTGACTCTTGAAAGGTAGCCCCTCGCAAACTCGACAGGTCTCCCGTCTTAAAATGACGTCGCCGCCGTGCTGAGGAAGAGCGTATGAACTTTCAGACGTTGGAAAATGTTCTCGAATAAAATCCTAATTTTTTTCAAGAAAGTAACGAATCTTTCGCCCTAAAATTTTCAAGCCGGCTGAATTGCATTATGAGTGAAATTCTGTAGAATTTACCAAATGAAATCTTCACAAATTCTCCATGAAATTCACATTTCGTTAAAAAAATTTTGGCAACGTTTGGATTCTCATAGGGCATTTCTTCATACATAGATAGTGTTACCGTGGCAACGGAGCCGTCATTCGTCTCGCCAAGATGCTAATAAGCAGTCATTGCTCCTGTCACAGTCATACAATCTCGCTCTGCTGTCACTTTTTTTTCTCTTTCTTTCTTTCTCTTTCTTTTTTTTTTTTGTCTGTGGCCGCCGGCTGAAACGTGAGTCACTATCGCTCAAAAATACCTCCATCTTCAATCGTATGTTACCTGAAGTCTGAAACATCGTCAGCGACCCTTCATTCCATTGGGAGATCGATTAGTGATTACGAAGAGCAATCGCCAAGGTCCAAGCAAAGATTACAGGCTTATGTTGATTAGGTCTTCTGTTGATCAGTAATTGGGCGATGAATTTTGCGGAGGGGAGTAATTTCAGGGGAACATGTAGAGAGGCTAGAAGGCTTCTTTGGAGGACCTTGTTTCAAGATTCGTTGCTCCTCTGACCTAAGTGCGTATCTCAGTTTCCACGTGAGCCTTGTTTTACATACAAATCCATACTTTCTGGGACTCATGCAGATTTTGAGATACGCCCTTACGTCAGAGGAGCGACGTATTGTGATGAATCGGACGGTTTCTAGCAACAGGGAATCAGAGTGGCACCGACCCGGAATGGAATAGAATGGGTTTGAAAATGATTTAAATTAAAATAAAAAGCCAGTCGACAGAAAAGCAAGGTCATTGACTGGTAAAAACACTTCAGTATGTGAAAAAACTGAAGTGTTGCTTGGTTTTTCGTATGTTTTCATCGGTTCAAAATGACTTGTAGAATTAGTCGTATAAAATACGCCTTCTAACGCTCTAACAAGCTCCCTTTCGTTTACATTTTCGGGAAAAAAGTTCCCGATTTTCTTGTAAAAAAAAAAACTCCTAAAAGTCCCCGGAAGTCCCCAATTATGGTTTTTTTATAACTGTTGGACACCCTGAAGATAGTTTGAGGAATTTCATTTGGGTGTTATCTCTGAAACTGTTTGGAGACCTCGGAAGACGTCGCCAGTTTGCTATCGGCTTAGGCTCACAGCGATTAATCATACTGCCAGTGGGCTTAATCGACCCGAGGGGGAACAAATTTGGTCTAATTTCGGTCTGTCACCAAGTCACGTTCATATTAATCGCGCGGGGTTAAGTTACGCTGATCCCAAGGAAGCACGGGCCTCCCATAAAACAGATTCAAGGAAACTTCCCTCTTGAATTATCCTCTCGCAGAAACGTATGCGTAGAAAAAGAATTTTGAGGATAGTTTAGTGATGACATTCATCAGACTTAAAACTGTTACATCATTTACATCGTGCGATGAAGGGTAAACATATCAATCTTAAAATGAAATAAAACAATCCTATTTTTAAGGAGGTTGGTTGACTCAAAAATTCATAAGCGCCTCTCTAGAGTTGGACGTAATTTTTTTCGTAGATATTTTGTGTGTTTACAGCGATTCATCAAAGAGCTATTAGGAATATAACTTCCCTCTCATTAGGATTAAATATATAGTCTAGATTATTTCGTCTAAATAGAGTTCGAGAAGAACTAAATTCAGTCGGGGAAGGAATAGAAAAGATTTCTGAAATCTCGCAGTATGGCGTGGCGTGCTTGGCCTTTATTGATCTGCCATTTAAACCTATTGAAAAATATCGATAAACAGGAAGTTCGAAACGAACACCTTAATATTCGATTCATTACCATAGCTGCAAATGGGGAAATATCGATAATCGATCATTCACGCCTCGCCACTAAAACCTCGCATTTTCCACCGGTAGCGCATGGATACTGGCAGAACGAAAAGTTTGTACCGCCTTCAAATTTTCCGCACGCTTCCCCACATTACTCGTACGTTCAAATAATTGTATCTGCGCCTTGTGCTCTCAAGTGGTCGGAAATCTTAAAACCTCCGTCTGCCTTAGCATTTCAAGACACAATTTTTGACTCAACGAATGGAGTTTCAGCTCTGATCATCTCGCATTTCACTTTTATTCCCTGTGAACATCACGGGGCGGGGAATAGCGATGACCTCTGAAAATAACTTTTGCCTCGCTTTATTACATTGCTTGAATTGTCAGTGCGTGATTTCTAAAATATTGTAGTCTAAATGCGAATCTTTAGTACAACGTGCAAAAATGTCCTATTATTTTCTTCAAGGAAATGTAATCAGAGTGTTTGCTAACAATCGTGTGTAGTTTTGGTAAAATGAGCGAGAAAAATTTACAGAAAATTTCACTAGAAGCCGTTTTCTATCAAAAAGATGAAACATGAGCGGAGATTTACAAAATTTCATAATTGATGTATGCATTTTTCGACTATAGTGATCGGTTTATTTGCCCTCCCCTTTTACATGCAAGTGGGCGTGTCTACGGCCGAAGGAACTATATGCAAATTAATTAAGTCTAAAAGAACTATGAAACGCGGAAATTGTGTTATGCTTTTTTGAATGTAATTCATTTGCACATACATTGCACATTTCCAGCATAAATGCGTATTCGACAGTGGTTTGATTTATCGTTTGGTTCCAAACATTAGAACAAAACCTCAAACCAAAATTTTAGGATATTAGTCAGAAAAGCTGAATTTTTAGAAATTTCGTAGCAATTTCACTACTCTTGGTCAATTAGTACTCATACGAATTAAAAACCTATCACAAAAATCCGTTCCGTCAGATTACTCAATTGACTTTTGAGGCTATGTTCATGTTTTGAACCAACCTATACCGATACATATACAATCTCACCTGTCTGGTGTATCAAATACGATCTATACTTTCAAAATCTGGAGCCTCCGAGGTTGAAGCCCCAGAGTGACGTCACCCGGCCCATATGATCCGCCTGGCGCTAATTCACCCGAGCAGATGGTCTCGGGTAACGTAATCGTTACGGTAACGGATGATGCACCGCTCGCTCGCTCGCACGAGCGGCTAATTCATGCGAGTACTCAACAGTCAACATCAACATCCGAACCCGAATGCGCACGCGTAGCGCCTCCTCACCGCACGCCCGCGTTCGCGGGGCCCCCCCCCCCCCCCCCCCCCCCCCCC
>NW_017547292.1:3266174-3279582 GCF_001854935.1 Bemisia tabaci
GGGGAGGGGGGGGGGACGCGAGAGTTGGCGCCCCGACGCCGCCGACGGTGCGGACGGCTTTCGCTCCGGGGTCTATTTCTGGACGTCGCGGCGCTGCGCGGCGCGGCGGCGTCGTTATTGGTATACATCAGTCGGACGTGGGTGTTGATCCTAAGCGGAGCTCGCCGTCCCGTTTTTTTTCTCTCCTCTCAGTGTCTTCATTTATCTCTCCCCCCTCGGGTTTTTCCGCGGTGCGTCGGTCGACCGGTTTTGGATTTCCGTCGGGCTCCCTGCAACCTGCAACCGGTTTCCGCGTAGGTGTTTTTTCTCACTCGCCGCTTGCTTCCATCCCAACCCCGCCCGGAATGGACCTAATTTGTGAGAGTGGCATCCGAACAATGGCGCGATAGCATCGACACCCTAGTTCTCCGCGCCGCCGTGCTGAGGAAAAACGACGTGTGAACTGTTGGATGTTGGCGAATGTGTGTCCTTTTAAATGCGCATTTTCGGGAAAACTTGTGAAAATTTCACCTCTAATTTACAAGAAAATTGTACGCGTGCTTTAATGAAGCGTTCTTAAAAAATTGAAAGAAAAACATCCATAACTTTCCTGGAAAATGAATCATTTTCCACAGAAAATTTGGCAACACTCGAGTGTTCCAACGGCGTTCCTCCCTTAGCGCGGTAGTGTGGCCTTTTAGCGGTTTATCAATGACGTTTTCTGCCGTGCCAAAGGAAGAACGCCGTATGAACATTCGAGAGTTGCCAAATTTCCTTCGATAAGATGTTCAGTTTTCAGGAAAGTTTCGAATATTTTCCCTTAACATTTTCAGGACTTTTCGGTGGAATTGAGCGCAAAATTATCTGAAAAATTTGAGGAAAAATATTTATTAGTTTACCATGAAATTCGTTTTTTATCAAAGGAAATTTGGCAACGCCTGAAGGTTCATACGGCGTTCTTCCTTAGCACGGCAGTTTTCTGCTACTTATTGCCCTTACAAATTTACGTGTCCGTTGTGGTGTTTGTGTCCCTGCCTTTTGTCCTTGCGTGCCGATAAGCTTTATTATTTATCCCTCTGCGAGTTTTCTGTCCGTTTGTTTTTTTACCAGAAATAAATTCTTGAGTCTATTAAATTTTTGCCTCTCATAACTTTCCTTTCGCTGCATGTAGTCAAGTCTATCGGGAAAAAAGAGGTTCGTGGATTTATTTGGGCTTGGCTCAGACGTAAGGTTGGGAACGATTGCGGTGCTTTGAGGTCTTGTGATTATGACTGCACTGTTTTCTTACCTTCACTTGATTTCTTCATTATTTTTCATCTGGTAACCAAGTAGTGCTTTTGAACTTAAACGCTTAAAAGTACAGTGTCAAAATGCTGGAAAAATTGATTTTTAGCGTGCATAGTTTTGAAACTCATATGAAGCCGACTTTCTCACTCTTTTCTTCCCATTCATTTTGATGGACTGAGGGTGTGACTCCTACTTCGCCACCCTCAAATTATTTCCCTTGCATGTAATAACATGGTATTGTATTGTAAAATTTGATCGGTTAAAAATATTTTTCTTCCTATTTTTCACTTTTAATCACCGAGAGGAAATTTTTTCTATTGGTTGCTCCGCTGAAAGGACGAATCAATGTCAAAAATGGATGTATTTATGCCAAAAAAATCTGCGTGCAAAGGATTTAATTATTTAAAAGGAAAATTGTACATATGCACAGTAAAACTACTAGACAACGTATCTCAGTTTGCGACGTTGTAGATTTCCTGTCATACTTTATTTTTTAAATCTAAAACTGCTTAACGTCAATTCTTGAAAACCTCGTGTTTTTCTCTCTCTGTGCAGAGAAAACTCCGAGGAAATTTCAAGAAATGATATTGATTCGTTCTCCATCAAAAAAATAAAATGGGCGCGGAGATTTTTAAACGCCACAATCGAGATACTTGATCTGGTAGTTGCACCGCCGATGAGCTCCATAGCTTCTTTTGATTTCATTCATTTGCATGAACATCCATTTTAAACACTGGCGTAGATAGACATTTTACCATGGGAAGAAGAGAGGCTTTCATAGGTACGACAATCCAAAAAATCACGAAAAATTAAGGGTTGTTGAAAATGAAAACACTGGAAAAAAAACACGTTGGATCTAGAGTCCAGACTCTTGAAAACATCGACAAGAAAAAATACTCTTGATTCAATCAGAATTAATCTTCAATCAAGAACCCAGCCTCTTAATTTGAGCGGATTTCCTTTTGATTTAAGCTTAAATCTGATTGAATCAAGAGTATTTTCCCTTGTCAATGTTTTCAAGAGTCTGGACTCTAGATCCAATGTGTTTTTTTTTTTCCAGTGCATCGTAGAGGTTTTAGACCCCCTGAATCCACCGCCACTTGGCTATCCTACTGCACCAGTACATCTTAATGGTCTTTCTTTGCAATTTAGTAGTAATGGGACTATGGACAAGGTATAGACTAGTTACGCAGCTTGTTTTCCCCATAGAATTTCACGAGGAAAACGAATCCTACAACAGGAAGTCCGTAAAAAATTTCATGACCAAGGTATAAGTTGTACAATTAACTTTGGTGAAATCACAAAAACCCAAATGACGCCATTCGTATAATCTAACTTCCATTTGATATACCTATGTTGAAAATACTTGTTGATACCTCGTTTAGGAGTTGTTTTCGATCCTTCCGTCGTGTGCATCGTTTTCTATCGAATCAAATTAAAAAAATACTAATATTTCTAAGATACACGTTATTCCAATAGTTTCGATTTCTATTAACCCAAATATAATAATTATTTGAATCTAACTAGTTTATGAAAATATTAATATGTGAAATTATAGATAACTTTAAAAAAGATTTTAGGTTATTAGTCAGATATTAGGTTAAGAGAACACGCGGCTATTTCTAGGAAAGACTATGTTTATTACCCCATTTTGGGAGATGTGCCGTGAGGTGAAGTAATTTTAATGCCGTATTTTTCCCGCCTGATCTGAAAATTTAACGTACTCTGACTCATGGATTTATGAAGATATTCGATCTGAGTGAGAGGTTACTCCGAGGTGTGCGGAGTGCTTTGAAGAAGGTGAAGCCAATCCCATTTTTTATCTAGCTCCATTCCCATGCTTTTAGACGCACAATCGGACGTATTTATGCTAAAAGGAACTATGTGCATAGGGTTGGCGCGTGACATAGTTCCTTCTAGTATAAATCCTCGATCGGCGTGACGCCGTTCTGACTGCGGAGCGTCGGATATCTCACCGAGGACTGACAATTATTATTCCCGCTTTGATGTACCCACCGATCATCGATGTTATCTCGATCGTGATTGCAATGGTAAATGGACGTATCTCTGCCAAACGGAACTATTTGCATCACGACACGAGCCCCGAGACCCATGAGAATATATGCATATCAGGGCTCACGTCGTAATGCACACAGTTCCGTTCGGCAGAAATGAGTCCAAATGAACCCTCAAGTTCGGAACAGTCTTGTGCAGGTCCAAATACGGCGCCGAGATTCTCCGGCTTACATTGTTCGAATCATAGCTACAGCAATTACAGTTGTATCGCCTCTAATTATTATCACTGCAAATCACTTTGATGACGTAATTGTGTGCGATGCGTTTGAAAATCACATTATGGATCAAACTCTCCGCAACTCCCCCGGAAGAGTGGTTGTTTATTTTTAAATGGAACCCAACCGTTGAGAACTTGTCTGCCGTGCTAAGGAAGAACGCCTTATGAACCTTCAGGCGTTGCCAAATTTCCTTTGATAAATCACGAATTTCCTCGTAAGCATATGAATATTTTCCTTCCAATTTTTCAGATGATTTTGTTCGCGATTTTTCTTAGAGTTCCTGAAAATTTTACCGAAAAATATTCATTTCCTTCCAAAAAAATTAACGTTTTATTGAAGAAAATTTGGCAACTTCCGAATGTTCATACGGCGTTCTTCCTTAGCACGGCAGTTGTGGTCTGCTGCTGAAGTTGACCGAGTTTAACAGAAGTACATCAAGTTCTTTACGAATTGAGAGGTTTGTTCGTTAGAATCTTATGACAGAATTTCACGGAAATTCTTGTAAAAAATATTTTTATTAGAAGAAAAAATGGACTGAAATGCCACATAATCCTAATTATCGCTGTTAAAATTTATTCCTTCCACGAAATTCATTTTTATTTTTCTAAAAATTCCTTCATCCTTCAAATGAAACAATGATTTCTCGAAAATTATAAGGAGAAATATTTTTCATTTACGATTCAGGGTTTTTTCTGGATTTTCAAAGAGTGTTTAATAATGAACCGAATCTTTTTCTTCGGTAGCCAGAATTTCACTCCCCCATGTTTTTAAAGCCTTTTTTACCGATGCCTTCGTTTTGTTAGGCTTACATCGTCGAAAGAAGAAGCAGAAAATTCCCACCCCGCGCAACTTTATCGCAACGTTTTAAACGCGTTTTAAGACCACATTTTGCAGGTTTCGACATTCGAGACCTTAACTATAGTGCCGGAAGTTAACTAAATGCGAAGAACGTATCCCACCCTTCCACTCGAGTATCTATAGAAAGCAAACTACGGTAAACTGTGTTAGCCCGAAAGAACCGCAAGAGTCTTGCATCATTGTGTGTTTGTAATGCAAGTGAAACTCGCGTGTAAAATTTCTGGGTCCTTCCGTTGTTTGACGTTTGCGTGCGTCCATTGCACCTTTCGCGTCTGCATCGGTCGATTTAGTCCTACAGGAGAGAGACCCCGAACACGGTTGTCCAATTTTCAATTATTCCATTTTATTATATGTTAATCGCATAAAAATAGTGGTAATAGTGGTCGAGTCAGTTTTATAAGATGGATTCCCGATGGACGAACTGATACCTACCGGGCCTTTGAATCAAAGTCGCAAAATGTTTAGTAACCGTATCTCATTTCTTGAAGAAATACCTAAAACATTTAACGGAATATAATAAGAATATATGGATTACATTTTGCAATCAGGAACCACTATCCCTGGCTCTTCCATAAAAGGACGTATCTGCATATAGGGAAATCAATGGCATATATTTTGTTTCTAAAATGAGCCAGAAATAGTAGTTCCTTATTGCAAAAATGTAATCCATATGAGGCAGTATACACAGTTTGTTGATTGGTCGGCTAGAAGGGCGGTTCAGTTAACAAAATAATTGTTTCAAAATTCATTATTGTCCTTTTGATTAAGTTGAAGAACAGCTAGTTTAATATTAGACCGGGTTTGTTCATCCATTTAGTCAATCGACAAAATGACTATTAACTGATTTTGAATTTTCAGGATATATGATCAGTTTCCACAATAAATAGTCTTATAAAGTGTCGAGCGCTTTTACGGACATTTTTGGTCTGCTTATTTAGACCATCGCACGATAAGGTAGATTTTCTTGGCGAAGGTAGATCACCTATGCAAATGAACCAAGTGGCTGTGCCGAGGCGCTAAAAATCGCGCTTTTTTAATGATCTCAGTCTAACACTAACAAAGTGCTAATTGTGAGCTCATTGATTTTTGTATTAGTTTTCCCACGAGAGTGTCCAAAAACAATGTAGTTGCGTTTGTAGTTTGCGTAATCATCATGATGCGGAAAGTAGCGTTGACCTCCGAATTCAACTTTTGCTCCACTTGAATACCAAAATCGCTGCTCCAACTGCCAGCGTAGGTCTTTACATTTATTACTGTCTCTGCTGAGAAACGATGAAATCCACAAATTCCTGAATATTGTATCGGTTGACATAGGTCCAAGACCCTCTTGAGGAACTAAAAACTCGTGAAACTCTCAGAGTGTGGCACAACCATGGCTTCACTCTCTCCATACACATTTTTAAAAAGGGAGGAGAAAAATCTCACTCCAGAGTCAACACAGCGCGAAGAACCTTAGCGATATGATTTTATAATAATAAAATTCGCTCCTTCCTTTAAAGTTGTGGATTCCGCTCTGCTTTCATATCATTCATATCATCATATCATTCATATCATTCATATCATCATATCATCATATCATTCATATCATCATATCATTCATATCATCATATCATTCATATCATCATATCATTCATATCATCATATCATTCATATCATCATATCATTCATATCATCATATCATTCATACCACTCGAGTTCTTTGGGCCGCATGTCAACTCCGGAGTGAGATATACACCAAATTTCACTCTACAATGGAGATGTTGCATATGTGAGGGATTTGCGATTTGACTGTTGATTCTTATTTAAAAGTTCGCGAGAAACACGATGGTGCCACTGGTTTTCACTGAAATCAACTCCCAAGTTCAAAAAAAGTTCTCAAGTTGAGGCCAAAATGGAGGGAATATCCCACCCTACCCTGAGAGTCCACCTCTACATCAAAACAAACTCTTTATGCGAAGATAGGGAGCAAATACATTAGCAGTGATGCCGTGTTTTCAGTTTTAGAGTCCCCAAATAAAGTGGCAGCCCTGCCAATGTATTTGCTCCCTATCTTTGCATGGAGAATTTGTCTTGATGTAGACGTGGACTCTCAGGATAGCGTGGGATATCCCTTCCATTTCGGCCTCATTTTGAGAGCTTTTTTTGAGCTTGGGAGATGATTTCAGGGAAAACCAGTGGCACCATCGTGTTTCTCGCGAACTTTTACATAAGAGTCAATAGTCAAATCGCAAATTCCTCACACATGCAACATCTCCGTTCACGCCACGCCACTGATCGGCTCGGTCCACCGTGCGACGCACCGAAAGTTCCCAGCGGCCAACTCGAGCTTTCATTCCCCATTCGGCAATGTTGCCCCGGCCAGGGCGGGGGGGGGGGGGGGGTCCCCGTCCCATGTTTATTAGTAAGAGCGTTAGCGGTGTGTGTAGTTTGTCAAACACGTTGAACCATCGTTTTGTCCGTCGGTTGTGTCCTTTCGTCCTCGGTCGCTTTGAATAGGTGCCGGGCCCGGTCCCCACGATCCCGCGCTCTTTGCGGTCATGATTTGTAACGTGATTGAGGATTGAGCTTCGGTCGGTCCTATCCCGGTCCCAGACGGAAGGACGTGTATGGCCATATTGTATAACGCAGGCCTGTTTATTTCGTCTGTCACCGCAATCATTCACCGCCCGTGTCAACTACGCGCTTCTCTATCCCCGCGCAACCGCAGTGCAACTCGCATACTGCCGTGCTAAGGAATAACGACGTATGAACATTCGAGAGTTGCCAAATTCCCTTCGATAAAATGTATATTTTTGAGTAAAATTATGAATATTTTTCCTTGAAATTTTCAGACGTTTTAAATCAAATTGCAAATAAAATTATCTGAGAAATTAGTAGACGAACAATTAAAAATTTTCCTGTAAATTAATGATTTTCCAGGGGAAATTTGGCAACGCCTGAAGGCTCACACGGCGTTTTTCCCTAGGACGGTAGAATGCAACTCGCATGCTGTCGTGCTAAGGAAAAACGCCGTATGAACATTCGGAAGTTGCCAAATTTCCTCTAAGAAAATAGTAATTTTTGGAGAATGTCATGAATTTTTTTCCTTGAAACTTTCAGGAATTTCAGGTGAAATTGCGAACAAAATCATCTGAAAAATTGGATGAAAAATACTCACAGATTTTCCTGAAAATTCATGTTCTATCACAGAAAATTTGACAACGTCTAAAGGCTCATACGGCGTTCTTCCTCAGCACAGCAGTACCGCACCCCGCTTTGTAACCTTTGCGCATGTTTTTCGTTCCGTTAAGCTTCACACCGCCCACTGTTTGGCAACATTGTACCATACGGACGTTTAGACGGAATAGAGGGCAATTCGAAGGACTAAACAAGTGATAAATGTGATACAGAATCTATGAAAAGGGGCCTTGCAAAAATCTTCCAAAAATTCAAACTTGAATTAATGGTACCACTACATAGACGAAGAAAATTTGGATATTTCGACGGAATTTTGACCCTGGAAGCTCAAAAATTGAGGGAGATATGACGTCTTGAAGTACCAAAGCGAACAATTTTCAAGATTTAGGTTGAATTTTGTACAGAAATTCTGACTTGCACGCAAAACTGGAGAAGGTAGCACATTGAAAAAGAATTAAGCTAAACCCGGAAATAGCTTTTAACGGAAATAGCTTTTTCTTCAAGGATTCTTCACACTCCGTCAAGAATCTTGAACCGCCAATTTTGACCTTTTCCTCTGAATTCGGCTAACCTTATCAATCTGCTCCCGGAAGACAAGACCCCTTTCCACAAATCCGAACATATTTATAATTAAGTGAAGGAGTAAATAGAAACGTCAAAAAGGAAAAAGGCAGACGATGCACGCGCCCATAAAAGGGATGACATTTCAAATTTTCTGAACGCCTCCTCTTTCTCATGGAATTCCGCTTTCTATCACTGACCACGGTTACAATCAGTTCGCTTTGATTTTGCAAACGGCTCCGAAGTGCATCATTAAACGAGCGATTAATGGACGGAGCGATATTAACTGCAAATAATCACCGGTAAATACTGCATACGTGGGCCCATCGAACGGACCAAGTTTCGCAAGCTCTCTCCGCAGACGCTGCTAAGAGTCGCATTTGAGGTTGGTCCAAAATGAAAATCCCTTTCGTGGTGTGTGTTCTGATATTCTCTTCCCATGAGACGGTGCGGAGGCTGAAATCAATCATGCGCGAGATTGGATCGAGTGACCCCACCCACGAATACGGTTCTTATAGGAAGCTGCATATGGGTCAATAGTAACATTCTTATGGGGATCTGCGGTTTCTTAGGGTGGAGGACAAGCTGGAGTCAAATGGAGTACATTTTCCAATTAGGAACTAGAATTCCCGACTCATCCGTAGAAACACTTTTACCAATAGAGAAAATAGTCAAGGCCGGATTTACCTACTTGCCGCCTGTATTTTGCCGCCCCCTTCTTATTCGTTTCGAAACATCAATAAAAACCATCAAGTGAACGTGCCGGAGGGGGAGGGGCGCATAACACGCGTTTACTCGTGTTGGACACATTTTTTGCGAAAGCCGTGTCAACACTACTAGCAAAAGGTCTCGGAACTTTGCGCGAAAGTTAAGTTCTGTAAACCTATCTCTGTGGGAACAAGGCCTTCCATTTGTAAGAAATGAACGTAAAAATTATGCAAGAACAAACATAAATGTGGTTTAATAATTTTAACATCCGCCGCGCCGCCGCGAACGCACTATGTTTGACGCAATGCGTGCAGTATTCATGAGGTCTAGTAGGCGCTATGCGTTTCGCGCTGACTGCACTGTTCGTGACGTAATGCGTGAAGTATTCATGCAGTCTTGTAGGCGCTATACGTTTTACGTCGACTGCTGAGTGCTGCTGACTGCACTATGTTTGACGCAATGCGTGAAGTATTCATGCAGTCTTGTAGGTGCTAATATGTGTTACATGTCGACCACCTCGCCGAGGGCTTCTCCTTTTCATCTCAAGTCTTCGTCAGCATTGCTCTCTGCGCCGCGCCGCCGCTCCATGCCAAATTGCGTGTTTGGTTTCTCTCTTAACTCGACAAATTAAAGGTGCTGTATCTTGTATCACAGAAAGACGACAAAATTAGAAATTACTATACCACAGGAAATAAGAGATTTTGTCGCCTTTTCTCGTTTGTAATTTTTTTTCTGAATCCGATTTTTTTTTAACTACTTTTAAAAAAAATCGCAAAATTTGCCGCCCTCTAAATTTGCCGCGGCCCTTGTGGCCACCCCCTTAATCCGGACCTGAAAATAGTACGATGTTTTTAAACTGAGTCGGAAATTAGCTCCTAACTGCAATATGTAGTCAAAATAGTCATCGAGTGAACCGCCTTGCCGCGGAAAATTGCCGCGTGAACCTTTGGATGTTGCCAGGTTTCCTTCCAAAGAACTTGTATTTCAGGAAAACTTACGAGTATTCTTCTTCAAATTTGTCAGAGAAATGTGTTCGCAGTTTGATCCCAAGTATGTGAAAAGTTCGAGGATAAATATTCATAACTTTTCTAAAAAAAATTAGTAAAAATATATTAAATGCAATTCACTCGTGACTCTGGGGTTTTTTTTATCATTATTTTAAGAGAAATCACTAATGTATCCCTTCTTTTGGGGGAAATTAGCAAATAAACTGGCTTTGTTTCCGTCTACACTCCAATCGCGCGAATTTCTCACGTCGAACCGAACCCAGAATCACGATGTAGCTCGCGTTGTTCCTAATGTTTCCCGACAGCTTTTGTCGGGAGTCATAAACTAGCTCTAAGGTTAGGCCCTTGTACGTGGCTTTTTGGAGTTCATTAATTACAACCGCGGAATGTCCAGTGGACCCCAATACGGCGTTGTCAAATCGGCGGGAAATACGGGAATTTTCACACGCGAATCCCTGATTTTGAAAAAAATACACCTGAGCGAAGATGAGCGGCAACGTGAAGTTCTAGAGCTCGCAATGAGCGCCCGAGGACTCTCGGGATGTGAGTGTGGTGGCGCTGACCGTTGGTCTCCAGTCGCGTGGCGTGAATTTCGATATATCGATTGTTATGCCATTTAAACCTATGCAAAAGGATCGATAAATAGGGTGTTCGCAGCGAACACCTTAATAATCGATTCTTTACCATAGGTTTAAATGGCATAACAATCGATATATCGCAATTCACGCCACGCCACTGTTGGTCTCCGGACCCGCGAGCTGAAATCCCAAGCTTGTCCACTTCCATATATGACCATATTCTCATTCATATTCCTCGCACTAGTTCGTCTTGTGGATTACTTCTCATGCTTTTACCCCCCCCCCTCCCTCGTTACTGCCATCAACCCCCCTCTCATCTACCGCGGTCCCATTTAATGGACCATCATTGAATAGCTTGTTTCGAAAAGTGTTCAACTCTGAAAAAGAAGAAACAAAAGTCCTCAAATGGATTGAAGACCTCGAATAACTTAAAAAAATTCAGCCAAAAATTCTCGGTAAATAGAAAATTCAACATGAAAACCGCGAATGTGTGGTGAAATCAATGAACTTAGTTGGGTTTGGTTCGGATAGGCAACTAACTCTAGGCAGCCACAACTAGGCAACCCCTCTCCCTCGTTACTGTCATCAACCCCCCTCTCATCTACCGCGGTCCCATTTAATGGACCATCATTGAAAAGCTTGTTTCGAAAAGTGCCCAACTCTGAAAAAGAAGAAAAAAGTCCTCAAATGGATTAAAGACCTCAAATAACTAAAAAAATTCAGCCAAAAATTCTCGGTAAATAGAAAATTCAACATGAAAAACGCGAACGTGTGGTGAAATTAATGAACTTAGTTGGGTTTGGTTTCGGATAGGCAACTGAACTAACTCCCTGATGAACCGGAAAGTATCCGTGGGATTTGAAGGCACTCTAAACGGAGACCGTGCTCTGGAAAAGTTTTCCAATGACGCCTTTACTATGTCGATGCGAATAATTGATAAACGAATTAAGACGCAAATCGGCAGCAAGACGCATGCCGATTGCTGCTGGCAAAATTGCCGGCGATTCCTGACTGCACTGGGAACAAAAGTCTCTTGGATCCAAAGTACAGATTCTTACTCTGGATCCAAAGAACTTTTTTTCCAGGAATATTTCCCACCAACCCGGTGGCTCGTGTTCCTTGTAGCTCACTTTAGAAAGTTTACTATGCACCAAAAATTACACGAATCTTCCTTCGATGTGCGAACTGAAGTTTATGATTGGCTCTGATCTCACTGCTACTATGAAAGTCACTTGCTTTGGTAAAAAGCTCTTTAATATGTTCCACAAATGGGTAGAGCTAAACAAAACAGTCATAGCTGCATTTCAGTGTTTCGATTTTGTATCTCTTATTTGAATTTTTTGGAAGGAAAACGACCGAAATTTTTGCTTTTTATGTTGTGGCGAGGACTTCCATATGTACTTATCAACAGAAAAACTGCTACAAACTTTTTAAAGATGATACTTTGGATGGTTTCCTTCCTTAACCGTAAAATAAGAGATGAGATTTCAAAACATTGCAATGTAAACATGACTATTCTGCTGAACTCTATCCAAATGATCTGAACGCAGAATGATCTCCCAGAATTTTCCAAACGTAACCGTCGCGAGAGTTGTAATTCTTGAAATTCGAAAAATACACGGCCGGCGGCCCTTGAAAACTCCTTTGGTGAGTAAGATACGCGAATCTACGTGGCCTATCCATCAGAATTACTCATATTTTGCCTGACAGAGCAGTTCTCATGTGCTCAGGAAAAACAATGTATGAACCTTCAAATGTTGTCAAATTTCCCAGAATAAAACTAACATGTTTAGCAGGGCCGGATTCACGTACTTACCGCTCATGGGCCGCTTTTATTTTGTCGCCCCCTTCTCACTCGTTTTGAAACATCAATGAAAACCATCAAGTGAACGTGCCGGAGGGGAAAGGGTACATAAGACGCGTTTACTCGTGTTGGATACATTTTTTGCGAAAGCCCTGTCAACACTATACTAGCAAAAGTTCGTGGAACTTTGCGCGAAAGTTTAATTCAATAAGCCTACCTCTGTGTAGACAAGGCCTTCCATTTATAAGAAATTATCAAAAATATTATGGAAGAACAATCATAAATGTGGTTTAATAATTTTAACTTCTGCCATCGCGCCGCGGTGACCGCACTGTGTTTGGCGCAATGCGTGAAGTATTCATGCAGTCTTGTAGGCGCTATGCGTTTCACGCTGACTGCACTGTCTTTAACGCAATGCGTGAAGTATTCATGCAGTCTTGAAGGCGCTAATATGTGTTAAATGCCGTCCGCCGCGCCGAGGAAGGACTTCTCCTATTCATCTCAAGTCCTCGTCATCATTGCTCTCTGCGCGGCGCCGCTCCAGGCCAAATTGCGTGTTCGGTTTCTCTCTTAACCCGACTTATTGAAGGTGCTGTCTCTTATATCACCGAAAAACGGCAAAATTATAAATTACTCAGAAAATGAGAGATTTTGCCGCCTTTTCTCGTTTGTAATTTTTTTTTCTGAATCCGATTTTTTTCATACGTACATATAAAATAAATGCAAAGTTTGCTGCCCCCTGAAATTGCCGCCATGGGCCGCGGCCCATGTGGCCACCCCCTGAATCCGGCCCTGATGAATAGGGAAATTAACGATTTTTTTTCAATTCTTTATAGGAACTTTTCCCTAAATTTAAATTGGCATATTTTTTGGAAATCATAAGTTCAAGGCTATTCAAGTATTACGCCAGGCATTTAGGCCGAATTTCCGACACACCTGGTCTTGGCCTGTAAGGAACCTGTACGACAGACTCTCGCTCCTTTTTTTTTTGAATTACTTAAGACCGGCCCACCCCACCCCTCTCCAATTTTTAGGAAATAAAGAATTTAGCTTAAAAATAGATGAAAAAGTTGATTTATATTCGAATTTTTTTAAACAAATGAAGGTTTACATAAGACCAGGCTTGACCTTCCCCCCTAATCCTCCCTCCCCTCC
>NW_017547292.1:3279647-3294273 GCF_001854935.1 Bemisia tabaci
CTCCCCTCCACCCCCTCCCCCTCCTCCCTCCACCTCTCTAAGTGGTTCACATAATACTTCAACGGTCCCAGCCTCATGAGTATGCTTTCCTTAATTTCCTTGTCTGAAAATGAATATTTTACCAAGGGAAATTTGACAACATTCGATTGGCCTTACGGCGTTTCTCCTTAGCACAGCGAAGTTCATCATCCTTACTCATAATCATCGAGGAGTATTCGAATGAGCTCTAGTGGCACGCGTAATTTCCCTCGGATTAGCCCGCTTATCGGTAGCGAAATCTTTCATCCATCTCCAAGGACCGACTCAAACGTTTATAAAATCGCCGGCGACGGAGCAATAAATTCGGTGCTTTGTTCGAAACGAGTTCTCAACCAGGGAAATCGCAATTCCACCGGAGGAATCCAGTTCTGCAAGTGCAGTTGCTCCGGTTCTGTTTTAATAATCCATATTTTAAGCGAGACCTTGCTCATCCCGCCGCGTCCACGCGTAAAGTTCGCGTAGTGGATCTCAGCGTCGTAAAACGCCCACGCCAATCTCTGGCTGGGCAGTTGCTGTTGCAGCCCTCGCAAGTTTGTAACTTTGCATTTAATTCATTTGAATTTACGTTAATCAATCGATTTTTAATAGCATCTAGAATCGATTGTATTCAATGGATTTAAATGGAAGAAAAATACCGTTACTAAGTTGCATAAGGAATTGTATATGCTCTGTTATCGCTGTACGCTCTTATTGTCACATGCCTACGGCTCATGAGTGTCACATTTAGGTGCAGGGCCGGATTAAGGGGGTGGCCACTTGGGCCGTGGCCCATGGCGGCAAATTTTGCAATTTTTTTAAGTGTAGGTATAAATAAATCGGATTCAGAAAGAAAAATTATCAATGAGAAAAGGGGACAAAATCTATCTTTCCTGAGAGTATAGTAATTTCTACTTTTGTCGTTTTTCGATGATACAAGAGACAGTATCTTTAATTAGTCGAGTTAAGAGAGGAACTAAACACGCAATTTGGCCTGGAAGTTAGCGCTGAGAGGAATGATTACGAGGACTTGAGGTGAAAAGAAGAAGCCCTCGGCGCGGCGGTCGGTATCTAACGCATATTAGCGCCTACAAGACTGCATGAATACTTCACCCATTGCGCCAAACACAGTGCGGTCAGGAGCGGTTGGCGTGAAACGTATAGCGCCTACAAGAATGCATGAATACTTCACGCATTGCGCCAAACACAGAGCGGTCAGCGTGAAACGCATGGCGCCTACAAGACTGCGTGAACACTTCACGCATTGCGCCAAACAGTGCTATCAGCGCGGCGCAGCGGCGGAAGTTAAAATTGTTATACCACATTTATGTTTGTTCTTTCATAATTTTTTGGATCATTTCCTCTAAATGGAGGAGTCATTTTTCCGTGCAATTTTGCTAGTAGTGTTGACAGGGATTTCGCACAAAATGTATCCAACACGAGTTGGTAAACGCGTCTTATGCACCCCTCCGCCTCCTCCTCCGGCACGTTCACTTGATGGTTTTTATTGATATTTCAAAACGAATGAGAAAGGGACGGCAAAATACAGACGGCCCTGTTTAGGTGGCACATAATTCCGTTTGACAGAATGTAAAATCCCGCTTTTCCATTTCTCCAAAGGGAATCATGCCCACTTTTACATTGTCTCCTATCCACCTTTCACCCCGTGCACCCGCGATCTTTCCCACTCGTCTCTAGTTCCGTTTGGCAGAAATACGTCCAAGTAGCAAGAACCGGAGAGGTTACAGGGATGATGCGGGACTTCTGGATATGCATATATATAACGCCGCTTTTATAGGGCTCTCTGGGACACCTAGCTGCCTGAGTCCCCTATCCTCCCAAAGCCATTCAGGGAGTTGCAATACCTTCATTTCTTCTCATGGCGTAATGAGACTAAGTCTGTCCTTGCGCAGATCCCTCCGCCCGCGCGGCTGCACAGCCGCCCCTCGCCCATCGGAGTTTTGCCGTGACGTCAGCAGGAGCCCAATCGAGATAACCTCCCGCTCCCCGCCCTCCCCGGGAAAGCCTATACCGTTTTCAAACTTCCCGCTCGAAGGGGCTCCTGCTGACGTCATGCGCAGTAGAGGTCTTATTTTCGTTTTCGGAAGGACAGACCTAGTCTCATTAGGCCACGATTTCTTCTGAAACCCCCTGTCACCACCCTTTCACTGGGCGTCCCTTTCGTCTCCTCCCAGGAGGGGGAAGAAGTGTCTTCTTCAGTATTCTTTCGTCCGTCATTCTTTGAATTACCTTGTATGTATTGAATTTTTAAAATGTTTATTTGTGATACTTTTCATGGAAACAATGCTGATATGATTCTTTTTTTGGATGTTTCAGACGGGGAGGTATGCCACACATCGGGGCCGCTGGACGGATCCCTGTACGCGACGGTGGGGAAGAAGGGCGGGCTCATTAGCGGGCAGCAGCGCTCGTCTTCCATGGACTCGGGGATCTCCTCGGCGGGGAACGTGCTGAACACGACGGGGAGCCAGAACAACGCGAGCGCGAGCAACGCGTCCTCATCGCCCCCGGGGGCCGACGCGGATCAGCACCGCCAACTCGAGGAGCTCCTCAGCAACATGCTCCTCACCGTGGAGAACATCCCGGACCTGCCCGACCTTGCGCCGCTCCCGCCTCCGCCCGCCGCCAACGCCAACTCGCGGACGCCCGAGCGCCCAGTCAGTGCCAGTCCCGAGTCGGCGCCAGACCGCGAGTCCGGCATCCGCTTCATCGACGACGATATCCCTTATCACGCCCGGCAGGACAGCCAGCCCTTCACCTACGGGGCCGTCCCCAATGAGGCCATGCTTCGCACCCAGATAGCCACCGGGCTCTCCAGCCCCAGCCTCGTCCGCAAGGCCAGTTTCAAGGATAGCCCGCCGATCCCGGCCCCTGTTATCACCAACGGGCATGGGCACCACAACGACAGGCAGGCCCCCGTCCCTCCCAGGGATTTCAAGAGGAGCCGAAGCAGCCATGCCGTCGCCTCGCCCCCGAGGTCGCCCGAGTTCCACGAGGGGTAAGTCCGAATTTTTATTAGTCTGATCCCTTTGGCTTCAGCAGGATGACAAGTTTTTGAAAGTTCAAGGGAAACGTGAACTAACCCTTTTTTACGTAACCGTGAAAAGCGAGGGAAAAATCAGGAAAAGTTACCATCCAATTTCTGAATGACTGCCGCACAGTGGATCGAGTCAGTGGGAGAGGTCGGCCATAATTTAAAAACTTTAAAAGCGTGTACCTATCTTTATTATTATGAAATGTTGATGTTTTAAAATTAGTTTCATTGGTTGTTTCGTAAAATTTTCTATTAGAGACATCCCTTAAAACAAAACTGTGACGAGTTAAACGTAAAATTATACAGTTTTTGTCAAAAATGTCATGTCCAACTTCTTCCAAAGACTCCATCCACTGTGTACCGGGAAAGCTTTAACTATTCGCTCCAAATATAGTCGTTTCCCCGACGAAGGAACGTAACTCTATACCAAGGTTGCCAAATTGACTCAAGCAATTCAATTTTTTCGTAGATTGTATTTGTGCAATTTTTATCCCAAATTTGCCTGATTTTTGCATGAAATCAAAAGAAAAATCAGTGAAATATTTAGTTAGAAATGCCCTGAATTCTCCCGGTGAAAATACAATTTGTGAATGGAAATTTGTCAACACTGAAGTAGTTATGTTCTCTCCTTGGGGAAGCGACGATATGTCTAACATGCAACATTTTTGTGCTTATGTTTGAAAATGCAGGGGAAAGTCTATCTTTTTTATCTTAAAAATTGAAAAATCAGAGACCTTGGCCGTCAAACCTCGAATTTTGATTTTTCGTCATTATATCTGAATGATTTTGATCGCGTCTATGTTATTCATCGGTGGAGCTTGAATTTCACACTGAATATGCCTCGTGTAGAGCATTTCCATGCCAGAAGTCCGTTTAATGTTGGGTGAAAAAAATGTTTTGTCAGTCAATTGTTATCTGAAACCTTGAAAAGCCAGGAATTGTATGAAATTAGGAATTTGTCATCCTGCATACCTAGCGTCTTATTTTCGTTTTCTTCGCTTAGGAAACTTACGCACACCGTAAGACTGTTGTATACTTTCACATGCCGATGTGTTTACTGAAACAGACGAAATTACGAATCTACAACGCGACGTCGTTTAAATTCTATCCCATTTATTCGTTTTCTGGGAAAAATTTAACGTAACGCCCAATTTTCGGTATTATGCATGCATGCACATTTGCTAAACATGCTCCCAGGAGCGTTTATTTTAGTTGTTCCTTCTGGAAATAACGTGAGCTGGGCTGTACTCGAAATATAGCTACAACGCAGGAATTTATTTTACGATCAAACAATGGATGCGTATAAAAACTGCATCTCAGCAATGAAAAGAAGAAAGTCATAAAATTGTCTGCTAAGTGAGCCGCTAATGTGGAGTGGATAAACATGCACATTGAGATTACAGGAGAAATCAGATTAGCGCTGTAACGAAGAAGGAAAAAAGTTCAATCCTTTGCATAGTAGCAGACATGTTTCTTTTTTTCTTCATTTAAAGTTGCATATTCTGACAAGACGTAAGTGAAATTAAACAATTTAAATAATTTTGGGATAGTCCGAAAACTCGCCCCAGAGCTATTACCAATGCTCTCAGGTTCGAACAGAAATAAACGGTCTTTTATTTGCAGTATTTGTTAAACGGGAATTTTATCAGCATGTTCGGTTTATTCGCCCACTTTTTCGAAAGATACTTGTGTCTGCGTGTCTCTACATGCTTAGTGCCTCTTGGAGGTGAAATTTAATCCTAACTAAGTTTTCCTCATGCAATAATGCACTTAACTACAAAGCGGATGCTGACAAAAAATCCGAAAGGAAAAAAAAAACCAGCACGCCGAACTCGAGCGTAAACGATACTACTAAAGGAGTACTTAGAATTTAGCCCAACAAAATCCTCGTTTTTTAAATTTTTCGCGACTAATACCTCGAAATATTTTAAATGCTCTAGCTGCGCCCCTTTCTAGGTTATCTTCAGCTTATTGGCGACCTGTGTTTTCAAATAAAATAATTTACATTAAGAACCCAATTTGCGTGTGACATTCAGGTCAGATCGTAAAATTAGTTGATGATCCGCCATCGAAAGTCATGAAAAGCTTTCCTTTTTTAAACTCCGTAACCGCAAGACATCGTCGTGATTGGACGTTCAAAGTAGAGTTTTTCCTTAATTACGGTTAGGATTCCAAAAAACGGTACAACTTAATCATTTCATTGCTTGCAAACCTCTGTTTGAAGGATTAGCCAATGAGGCACTTTAAGTTCAAGGCACCTTCCCCACGTCCCCAAAATTGACTCCCATAAAATGTGATTTTTCGCCCTTTGAATATACCACCAGATACTGTGCATTTTTCTTTAATTTTTCTTCCTCTTTTACGAACGACCAGGGCATAACCCTGTTTGCCATGCCATCTAGTAACGGTTTTCTCAGTTCGAGCTATGAAATTAATTGAGGCAAAAGTTATGTTCGGAGGTCAACACCATTTTTCGCTTGGTGATGATTAACCTGCAAATTTTTGAGCATTTTATCGATGAAATGATAGCTCATGCACATCGGACCAAGCAGGTTGCAAAGCAAGTTTGTCAAACCGAGTCTCGTTTTCCGAAAAAAGTTGCTCAACACTGGTCATCGATCATCATTGAACGGATCTGAGCGTTAACTTCCGAAAATAACATTAAGTCAGGAGGGAAGACAGTAGTGCGGGACATATAACATGTTTCCGTCTACCACCTTCTGAATTGGCTTCGCCTCTCCGCGGTTAAATTTGTCGTGGCAACGCCCATCTTTAAAAGAACTTGACTCACTAGAGCAGTCCCTACTTCACGGCATATTCAAATCAGTTCCTCGGAATCAGGTGACTAATAACGTGTTATTTCCGACGCTTTTTGGACTAATTTAATCAGAATCAGTTACATCAAACATTGCCTGATTGCTACCGTTATTCATTTTTTCCCGCAGCGAACTAACGAAAAGCTACATTATGACTTGGAATTTGGATCGCGTTGAGCAGAAAGGAACCAAGCCTCATCAGATATTGCCAAATTTAATCGGGCAATTTAATTTTCTACATGAAAACGATTGTGCGGATGTTTGTGCAAATATCAGTGAATTTTCTGCATAATACGACGGAAATTCCTCAACATTTTAAAAAAAAATCCGCACAAACGTTCTTTTGTAAAAAATTAAATTGCCCAGTTTTTGGGAATAGATGATGTGGCTTGGTTCCTTTCTACTAAACGCGGTCCATTTGGTTTTGCTCTTCTTAAAAAAAAAAAAAAAAAAAAAAAAAAAAAAAAAAAAAAAAACTAATAAAACATGATAGGAAGTTAGGCAACTGTTCAAACGCTTGCGGCAATTCTGGTTAAATCCGTCCAAATCGCCCCCTCAAAATAGGCGAATTCTAGCCCGCAGCAAGTTGAAACTGCAATTTTTTTTTACCTCTTTCGCTTTTCGTGCCATCCATCGGATGCCTGCATTGTTTATTTTTTTCCAATGCCATGAGTCTGCACTGCTCATCGCGTCTCCGTATACTATCATGGACCTTTGCCAGGCATAGTTCCCCGTGTCGAGTTATTATCAGATAGCATCTCCCAAGTTTTGCCCCCGAGCCACCCCCCGCCCCCGCTCGCCCTTATCAATACCCTCCCCCTCCCTCCGTCCATCCATGCCGCGCGGACATCAGCGCACCAACCTGGCGCTGAAATAGTGCTTACCGTTTATACATAATGTATAGATTTAATAATTGTATCCACACTTATCGCTGTGCGCTTGCCAACAATTCCTTTTTAACGCTCGAACGTGCCATTTATAAGGAAGATAACTGGTATTTGCACAGGTAACCTGTGCTTTGAAGTGTCGCGAGGAGCAAGTGTCGTTATCAACCGCGGCAGACTGATGACTTTCAGGATCGATGTGAATCGAACCACGTGTAAATGACCGAACTGATTTCTCAGTCTACGGGTTTCAGATTTCCTGTCCCTCTGGAAATATCGATCGTTGTGAATGTACTTTTGTTGGCTACAAATACCCGATCAATACAGGTGCTCTTGGAGTCGTTCGGATCCTTTGGCTCAAGGCCATAAACGACTGATTAGAGGCTAAATAGATAATTATCGATCGTTATCGCAAAGCAATTCAAGTCAATAAATGAGGGCAATAAACGAGATGGTTTCAAGTTTCGTGCCGGAGGAAATAAATAATTGGCTGATCTACTTTTATTTCTTAAACACGGTTCATTGCAACTGAATTCTCCTATTAAATGGTATAAGGAACAGGCCGAGATCTATACTCGAGTTGAGATTTCTAGCCAATAGAGAAGTACCCAAAAATGTTATGAATTTTTAACTAGCGCGCCCGATTTTTAGGGGTGAATAGGAAGAGGATCATTTCGGCCTTTCTTGGATGACAGAGCTTAACCCCATTCCAAGGTTGCAAAATTTACTCAAACAATCTAATTTTTTGCATGAATGTACTTGTGCAAATTTTGTCGAAAATTTGTCTGATTTTTACATGAGATCAGAAGAAAAATCAGTAAAATTTTCCGTGAAAATGCTCGAGGTTCTTCTGATAAAAATGCAGTTTGTGCGGGGAAATTTGGCAACATAGAAACGTATTTACGTTCTTTCGTTGTGGGAACGACGATTTGACAAAAGACGGCGTAATTTTCAGACACTTTAGATCAAATTACAAACAAAGTTATCTGAGAAATTGGCATAAAAATATTCAAAAATTTTCCTGAAAATTAGTGATTTGCCAGAGGAAATTTGGCAACGCCTGAAGGCTCATACGGCGTTCTTCCTTAGTACGGCAGTCTACGAGTAGTTAATCCGTGAACCAAATCAAGTGTCTTTTGTTTTCGAAAAGTGCAGCTTGTCCGAAATTGGTTACATGACGCCGTTTCACCGGAAGTGAGTGACCTTTACGCCAAGAAAACCAAGCGCTCCTATTGTAGAACGGTCGCGCAATTCGAGTTGTAGCTTTAAAGGGTATTACGTGACATTTTTGCTCACTACCGTCCGAGTACGAAAAGAGCTTGTATGCATCAGAGCTCAAAGTTTCGAATTGGACCTCTCTCCATCGGGCAATAGTTCGTCTATCTCTATTGTGCTAAAGGAAAACGACTATTTTTGTCAAAGGATTCTCCGTGTATTTGAAACAATCATAATCGGAGAAAATGCTTCATGTCATTCTGCCTTTCCTGCATCTCCGCGCCGTGATGATTTTAAGGTGCGGCTCAGGAGCCGAATTTTGTTGGTCCCTCCACCGTTCTTAAATATACTGTAACTACATACTGCCGTGCTAAGGAAGAACGTCGCATGAACTTTCGAGAGCTGCCAAATGTCTCCGGAAAAAACATGTATTTTTGGGGAAAGTTATGCTTATTTTTCCTTGAAATTTTTCGATGTTCTAGATTAAATTGCGAACAAAATTGCTTAACAAATTCAAAGAAAAATCATGACAATTTTCGTTGTAAATTCGTTTTTTATCGAAGGAAATTTGGCAACGCTTGAAGGCTCATACGGCTTTCTTCCTAAGCACGACAGTACTGAGGACGAGTCGCGACTGCACTTAAGTCCGGCTTAGCGCTTCTAATTGGCCAGTTGTGTGGTTTGGACTCACCGATGGATGTTATTGGGCACCTGCATGTGAAAGAGCTGACAAAATTCGGCTGAGCCTTTTTTTCACCCTTCATCTTAAAATAATCTCGAGTTTATTTTTTTTTACCGTTCAACCCAAAGAATATTTGCTTTGAAACTCTTACATTTATCGATCAATAAATTTGAATCCATAAAACCATTGCATTGACCGTATCGGCAGGCTGTGGCTTATGAACTATTCTCGCGGCCAATACCTCCTCTCGAGACAGCTTGTTTTCAAGAACATGCAATCGATGGTTTCCGGTGCCGTTGCAGTCTATTTAAATCTGGATTTCTGAGAGGGAAAAAAATTTAGGCCTGCGGTTGTTTTCCCGAACGAGTAAGCAAGAAAAGCACGAGGAAGAAAACAAACAGTAAATTGGTCGGCGGAGACTAAATTTAAAATTGTTTCACTTGATGAGATCGTTTCTCGACTCCGAGCCCTAGGACAGATCTCCAAGTCTCCATACGCCCACAGGAAGAGACGCGCTAACCCAGTTTCAAGTTGCCGGCAATGTTGCCCAGTCGGGAACGAAACATCACCCCGCGTTTGAATAAGCTAAATACTTATTTAATTTTTTCATGGAAAGTGTTTCATCGTGTGTTGGCAAAAATGAAATTTGAAATTTGAGTAAAAACATTAATTATTATACATACAGCTTCCATCAATGAGTCGAAAATTATGCCCCATGCGAAATCTCGCATATATGCTTTTAATTTTTTTAATTTTCTCTTGACATACCTCTAAATATTTGCGGTTTTCTATTTTATTCGATAATGATACGTCTGCTCTCTTATTCCAGCCGAGGTAGTTAAAAGGCATTGAATGGAACTCTCTTTCCGAGATGAAAGTCATCCAAAATATCTCATTATTACTTTATTGTAGAAAAGGTGTTCGTACTTTTTGGTGTGCTTAAATAACCTGTCCTATAAAATTTTGTCTTGCTATGACTTTCAATAGTTCTTTCAAGTCTGATGTTCTTAAGGGCACTGTAAAAGGTTTAGCACTTTGCAGGTAAATCGTACATGTTAAGCAGATTTTTTTTATTTATTATTTTTGTTGTATTATTTCCATGACATCAACCAAGATTAGCCTGACTATCCCAGAAGTTCCCTAATTGCCTCTCGTGTATATTTTTTTTTTCTTCTTTTTCTTCTTCTTCTTATCAGGAAACTATTCAAAATTTGTCTTGAAATTTTGTGTGTATAAACTTTATGCTGAGAAAAACGATGAATCCATAACACAAGTTTATCGTTTAAAGACGATGGAAGTGTAGAAGTGTAGGAAGCTGTCGAGATATTAGACTGACTTGTACAGCAGCTCCAACCTAAAGAGCTTACTCCTCTGTACCAAAGAAAATAAATAAATATCAGCAATCTGGCAACGTCGTCGAGTGTGCTTCCCGCAACAATCGAAGCGGCCGGGGCGCCTCCCTCGACTTGGGTCATCAACATTTTGAAAATGGTCCTCCGTCATTTGTAACCGAATGTTGTCACTGCACTGCGCCGCGCCAAAATATGATGTAGATGATCTTATAAGGATACACAAGGGTGCTTGTGTTTCATGTTGTCATGATCGAACGAACAATAGCCCTCGCGCTCGAATTAATGATTTTATCTCCTCTTGCGCCATTGACTCGCTGCTCATCCTAGGTTCCGGCTTTTGAATATCGTTGGGTTCATCTCGCGCTATGTTTAAAAATAATTTCGCTCTTGTCGCTTTTTAGACACTTTTTGGTTTCGATGCTAAATCGCCCTTTATCAGCATACTCAACTTCTCGTCAAAAATAATCGGAGTTATCGAGTTGAAGGCTCAGATGGCAATACTGCCCGGCTTAGGAAGAACGCCTTATGAACATTCGAGGGTTGCCAAATTTCCCTGGTTAAAACATGGATTTTGTACCCTGGTAAAAATTGGCGATAGGAGCTGCGTTTCAAAATACCATAGGAGTTCATATAGCCGACTGAAGAAGGCGTTAGAAAATCATATAGCTGACTGTAGAAAGTGGTAAAAGTTATACGGCCGGGCTACACGAAGCGATAAAAAATTATACAGCCGGGCTATAGTTCCTATCGCCGGGTTTTACACTTTATCCTCTGGCTGTTGCTTTTTCGCCATCGGCTATCAAAGGCTATAAGAAATTGTGTAGAAATTCGTGTGCTTTGTAAATCCTTAAGTTTGTACGGAATCGCCTTCATATTTACAAAACGCACATTATATTTTCCTTTACTACATATTTTTTTTCATCAATTAAAATGAGAATAATCCATACAGAGTGTGCAACCATTTCAAAGTCATGAGTTGAAAAACGCTGACTCCGCGAGATTAAATATTAGAGCCTAACACAAAGCGGAGCGGCGGCGCACTGGCGCCTTCAAACCTAACAGGGATACTTCACGCATTGCGCAATGCGTGAAGTATCCATGTTAGGTTTGAAGGCGCTTATGCGCTTGTCACGCTGGTTGCCTGCCGCGCCGCGCCGCAGCGTACCACGGCGCTTGAAGCAACTATTTCACACCAGAGGTATTGCACGGTATCATACAAAATTGCAGGCGCTCCGACACGTTGGGAATGGAAGGCATCCTTCAAAAGTACGGAGCTTTCCTGGCAAAATAAATCAAGATACTACCGCCCAAAAAGAGAGCGGTAGTCCAAAAACTCACTAAGTCCTAGCATCCGTAATTAGTAACGTTTAGCATAAACTTTATCGCCAGGCTGTTGCTTAGTCGCCATCGGCTATAAAAGGCTATAAGAAATTGTGTTGCCTGCTATAGAAGCTATTGGAAATCTTACAGCCGGCTGTAGGTCTATGGTATTTTGGAACACAGATTCTAATGCCAATTTTTACCAGGGTAGGAAAGTTATGTACAATTTTCCTTGAAATTTTCAGATATTTTATAATAAATTGCGCACAAAATTTTCTGAAAATTTTGAAGAAAAGTATTCTCAGTAAATATTTGACCAGCGCAACCAACCCATTCTCGTTTCTGCGAAAGATTGGAAGGTCGAAATCGGTCTCTGCATGCTTGGTGTGCCGTGTGCGACGGTTAATGGTCTCCCTTTTCGCTTACCATTGACCCCGCCCGCAAAGGCGCGGTATCGGGTGTAGCGTCCATTTAAAGCCATTTAATAAACAATGCAATGAGCTTTCTTCAGATCGGTGAGCCACAAGCGTGAGTGTATCGGAAACCGTTCGGAGTTCGCCCAGTTTGTCAGTGTAACAGGAGAGCAATTTCGTTCCGTTTGAGCGGAATGGAAAAGACAGAGCATGTAGCGAAAAAGGAGCACGACCTAATTATTTTAAAGTGTGAACACTACATCTCAGAAGTAACGTATACTTTTTCTCAGTAATACTAAGTAGGTCTTTTATACTCAGTATATACCAAGTAATACCTTAAAATATTAAGAAGTAAATCAATTAAAGATTACATGCAAGTGAAGTGTAAAATTTACTGTGAGTGAGGTGGTGAGGTGGTTTTAGGAAATACCTTGCTGAACCCACTGATCACTGTAGGCGAGTTTTAGCAACTTTTAAGCGAATTCATGGCGAATTTTAGCAATTAGCTTGCTGAACTCGTTGCACTGAAGAAATAACTTACGGGCTATGTAGACAACCGTCCGTTCCGAGCTCAGAGGCCGAAAGTTCCGGGTGCTACGCTCGGGAATTTTGACCTCAAAGCCCGGAACGTGGACAGTATGTATACATAGCCCGTAAATACGACTTTCGCAGTCGGAGTTTTTTTCAGTGTGCTCAACTTTTCCGTCATGAGTCATCATCAGACGAATTTAAGCGTTGCCTTCCGAAAGTACAACTTTTACACCACATGGAAGGTATCAGCGCGAGATCTTTCAAATATATCTCTGTTTTCCACGAGTTTCAGAATCGGGCTACTGTAGGCCGTTGCGGGCGGTAAGCCAATTTTTTTACACCATTTATCACACGACCTTGATGGATAGAAAGCATCGCGTGTACGGGAACCTTTCGATCAAGGTCGATGGCTAACGACCCGTTCGTCAATTTATCCTCTAGGTTGCGTAAGGAATAAGCCTATCTTCGGAAAGTTTCAAGCACCCGCCGAGAAACTTTCGACTCGTCGTTCCACAATGCTCAGGAAAAACGCCGTATGAGCTTTCAGGCGTTGCCTTATCTCTGCCGACAAATCACAAAATTTCGGAAACATTTATAAGTGTTTGTCTTCCAATTTTTTACAGGTTTCTGCTCGTAATTTGATCTGCAGCGTCTGAAAATTTCAAGGAGAAACATTCATAAATTTTCTCGAAAAAAAAATATTTTCTGAGAGGCAATTTGGCTACTTTTGAATGCTCATATGGCGTTTTTCCATTAGCACGGCAGAATGCGAGTCGTTATTCGTAGGTCACTCCACGGGTCTCGTTTGTTCCGAGAGAGGTTACCTATGCCGCCGCGTGTTAAGAAAAAACGCCGGTCAAACTTTTAGACGTTGCCAAATTTCCTTCAATAAAAGCAGAATTTACTGGGAAAATTTTAAATATTTGTCTCCAAAATTTTCAGACAATTTTGTGCGCAATTTAATCTAAAATATCCGAAAATTTCAAAGGAAAATATGCATGAATGTCGTCAAATATACATGTTTTATCAAGGAAAATTTGGGAACTCCCGAATGTTCTTACGACGTTCTTCCTTAGCACGAGAGTATGTAGTTGTATGCACGGCCTAACTAAGGACCGCGCGGCCGGGCATAAATCAACAAAGTTGGGCCTCCGGACTTGGGACGGGCCGAAGGCGAAGCGAGCGCCTTTTTAAGAAGAGCTCAATAGCTTCGCCGCGCCGCTTTTATTGATACCCGACTAATGACCGATGAACGATCGGGTCCGTCCAGCCGCCCGCTTGCCTCCACGACCAGCGGGGTTGTCGCTTCAATCCAAGATGACCCTCCGAAATTTGGATTTGATTGATTTGAGAAAAACCAATCAAACGATCAAAACTGTTAACATCGACAAATCAATCAAAATAGGCTAAATAGCGAAAACCGCCTGAAGAGCAAAAGCTATTCAGGCAGTCAAAACCAACAAATTAAACAAATAGGACCCCACCAAATTGGGATTTGATTGACCCTATGATTGACCCTTTGATGGATCCTATGACCCTATGATTGTTTGAGAAAAACCAATCAAACGGCCAAAACAGTCAAAATCGACGAACCAGTCAAAATGGACAAAATACAAAAACCGCCCGGAGAGAAAACACTATTCAGGCAGTCAAAACAGTCAAAACCAACAAATTGGTCGAATAAGACCCCACTAAATTGGGATTTGATTGACCCTTTGATCGTTTGAGAAAAACCAATCAAACGGTCAAAACAGTCAGAACCAACAAATTAGTCAAATTAGACCCCACCAACTTGGAATTTGATTTATCCTTTGATTGGTTTGAGAATAACCAATCAAACAGTCAAAACGGACGAACCAGTCAAAATGGGCGAAATGCAAAAATCGCCTGGAGAGCAAAAACTGTTCAGGCGGTCAAAAACTCAAAACCAACAAAATAGTCAAATAAGACGCCACCGGTGACATCGGATCGACCATCGGGCGCCCTCGCGCATGCGTGCGGCATCCGTGACACGGCCGCGATCTCCAGACCGGAGCAACGACCAACGACCAACGACCAACGACCAACGTGTCGATGTCGCGGCGTGGCGATTGCGTCGCGTCGTGGACCCGCGACCCGGGCGCCCGCTCTCGAGCACATGTTCTCACAAGGCGGTTTTTCCGGGCTTTTCGGGCGGGTGCCCGGCCGAAACCGGCGCCCCGGCCGGCGACCGCGGTCCACTCCCCCGTCGACCGCCCGGCGCCCGCCGACTCGGCCCGCTTCGCGCCGTTTCGCCGCCGATGGTCAACATCTGTCTCGTAACCCACTTTTCCCCCCTCCCGCCTCCCGCGCCGGCTCGTGCTC